>VCRD01004462.1:15429-41137 GCA_006783055.1 Trinorchestia longiramus
TGCACCAGTGAGCCATTACAACTCATTGGCTGCAAGTCAGTAAACAGGAAGCAATAATGACAACACAATGAATATTTCTGTAAAGAAGCTAAAATTTTTGGCATAGCAGAGAATATTTTCTTTTAATACAGTTTATTGAATGTTCTACTGATAGTGTTTTAAAAGACTATGACTATACATATGACAGCTCCAACTCAATAATGCTATTGTGCTGTTGCTTTGATCTAATCAAGTTTTAAACACAAGTAAAATACAAACACCAATATAAAATCCCTACAATTATAATTTAGTCTGATCAAATATTAACCAAGATACTTTACATGAATACCTTGAGTTTCTACTTTCAGTGCCATTGAAGAGTTTAGCATGTATACAGGGTGTCTCAAAAAATGTACTCACCCTTTAACCATTGCTTACATGCTGTCTTCTTTGTGTTGCAGGTGTGAGGTTCGAGCCTTTGCAAACATGATTAAATGTGATTAAAGAATCATGTCCGCAAAGGTTCGAACCTCACACCTGCAACACAAAGAAGACAGCATGTTAGCAATGGTTAAAGGGTGAGTACATTTTTTTGAGACATCCTGTATATGCAGCCT
This sequence comes from Trinorchestia longiramus, assembly GCA_006783055.1. Taxonomy (NCBI): domain Eukaryota; kingdom Metazoa; phylum Arthropoda; class Malacostraca; order Amphipoda; family Talitridae; genus Trinorchestia; species Trinorchestia longiramus. Next base: position 16,026 of record VCRD01004462.1, read on the forward strand.
TTTGTCTTTTCAGAGTCTTACAATAACAAGCCAAAAACAGAACAGTACAGCAAAAGCATGCATTGCTAGGCATTTACCTTGGTAAATGAAGGTACCAGTCTCTCATGCAGGTCACACATACTCTTCTGACAATGCATAGTGGCAGTAATTCAAGTTTACTAGTGCATCAGTGGGCCAAAACTTGGTGGTAGTAATATTGCACCAGGACTTAGTGGTAGTAATATTGCACCAGGACTTGGTGGTAGTAATATTGCACCAGGACTTGATATATCAGCTTGTTTAAGCTTCAGTGTGCCATGACTTAAAGAAGCAATCACAAGATTTGCTCTGTTACCAGTCTTCACAAAGTTTACTCCCTCATTCACTTCTCTATATAAAACACCTGATGTTTAACACATTTGTTGCGATTGCCTGATTGGTGTAAAACTTCACTTTGTACGCATAGTCACTAGAAGGATCTGAAAAAATTACAGAACCTAACCTAAGTGACCCACCAGTGGGTTGCATCCCAACAAACATGTTAACAGACAAGCAGGTTTACAGCAGCCTCACTAGAAATACCATGACTTCTATTCAACAAATTTATTCTTCACATGCAAAACAAGTTACAGAGACCACAACTATATTTCACAGCCTGGAGACCTCAACATTTTGCAGACTGTTGATAATTACAGTTTCTTCCATTAAATTGCTAGAGACAATCCCACTTATGTGCAGTAATGAGTACAATTTTACCAAACATGAAGGTCCAATTAAATAGATGAAATAATATCTCCAGGGTTTCCTCTCAGTAAGTGTATCCAAGGAGATACTTTACAATTCATCAATACGTCAATTAACGATAAGTTATTTTATTGCATCAATGATGCAGGAACTGGGCATGGAGGCAACCCATAAGACTACACCTCTTCACTTAGCACATCCATTGACCTGCTATATGCGCTCACGTGATGAAGATGCCTTTTCATTTTATATTTTACCAAAAACAAGTTACATGCGATGTTCCAGCCAAAAAAATTAAAAAAGAATTGCATTAACATCCGTGGCTACATGTCGATTTAAATGAACCCTATTTAATTCAACTCGTAATGTGCATCAGTTAACCAAGGGAATTCGGACGTAGTAATAAGTGGAAAATCAATCACCATATCAATACAGTTTCACCATTGTAAATATGAATTATTAACTCACACATTCGTATAAAACACCATCCCAAAAAATTAATACCTAGAGCTACAAAGGACAATTACTTGGTTCATCAGGGAACATTTGTCCCACATATACATCACGTCGTGTCCTGCTTGGGAATGAGCCTGGGATTGGGATAAAGACATGACTCATTTCAAACTAAAAATTTCCCTAGACATCATTACTATTTTTCTTCCAAGGTTAGCCTAAATTAACACGATTTAAATAAGAAAAAAGGAACATCTACATGAATACATTCGGTAAATATCCTCTAATCATTCACACTCCTTACCTCACCAGAAGCAGGGTAAACACTGACGTTGCTCATTGGTCTCTAAACCAGCACACGATAGCCAATGAAAAGTCTTCTTTCATATGAGCTTTGGGTTTCATAAAGACATGTAACAATATGCGCCATTGGCTATTCTGCGGCTTACTAACCAATGACACAGCTGAAGTTTCGATCAGCTGTCTGAATACCGGAAGACTATAGAATTATACACCGAGCATGTTAATTACACAAGCAAAATTGACCATTGTATATTAAAATTTCATCAATCACAATCAATTTGCTTTTTCCATTAATGCATAAGTTCTCGAGCAGTATCACACAAACCGTGAGAACAATGATCAGCTGACGCCTAATGTTGACGAAAATTGTTAACATCGAAACTTGTAAGTGATAACATAAAGTTTACACCTCGAAACCGTGGCTAATGCATTCAACTGTATACATATGTTAAGCCGCACATGTTATATTTAATATTTTTGTTAGGTATTAAACAAAAGTTGAAATCATTTACATATGTACATGTAAATACATTCGATACGAATCTGTCAACGTATGCAGGTACACCATGTGAAACTATAATAACATACAACTTAATCACTACCTCTTGCCACAGTTCATAACCAAGAAATAATGGAGAAAGTAGTTGACGAGTAACGAATACAAAATTATTTCCCTCTTTCTCTCTTTCTATATACTGTATATACAAAACTGAATTGCATTAGTACATTAGTAAATCGTCAGAGGAAATATTCAAACTCTACGAATCCTAATTCAAATATGTATTAGAGTATTGAAAACAAGTTACCATGAAAAAACGAAGTTTCTGAAATTTGTATCGATATTACTGTGTATATTAGAATTAAATTCAATATACACACAATATGTTTCCATGACAATAAGGTTTCCTATCTCCTCGTTGGAGTGCCCTGCAAACCTATAGGTATACGATACAAGCGAAAAATGATCGGAAATGCATTTTTTAGAGTTGTTCACTGCCTAGAAAAAAATAACTTTCTTCTATTCAAGAATTTCAACCCCCATTTTCAAAATTTTATAGAAATAGAGATGGAACGGCCGTATATCTATTTCAGCATTCACACATCCTGTAGAGCACTGGTGCAGTCTTGCAGCATAGTCTTCCTTGAGTCTCAAACCAAGCGTCGAAGCCCAGTTCTTGCACCCTGCACTGTTCCCTGTACAAACTTTACTGGGTACTTGAGGAATTATTTCATACGAGCCTGGCCTACAGGCAAAAAACCATTTTGAATACCACCCTTCTGTATGTGTGTATTTCAGTAGAAAGTGAAGGCTGTAACAAGTCTCACTGCCATCAGCCCTCATTTTCAAGTGCAATTTTAACACCACACTTTTTAAGAGAGAAGACCAGGAGTGAGGGTGCGCCCCAACGAAGCCAACACGAAAAATTGGTGTTCACTCTCAATGGTCTAAACCAGTGTTTCTCAGTTTTTTTCAATCACCGCCTGCTCAGGACACTTTGATTTCTCACCGCCCCCTAATGATTATATTACTGTATATTAAACAGTAATATACGCCCTCCATTCAAGGCGTACCTTCCTACCGCCCCTTTGCATTTCCTCATCGCCTCCAGGGGGGCGGTACAGACCACTTAGAGAAACACTGGTTTAAACCATCAATCTTCATTACAAACGGTCTCCAGCACACATTCTTGCAAGGTCTGTAGACATCTATTTTTCCATCGCTCTTTTTATCTATGCCATCCCCAACCCTTCATCCCGCTGCCGCCATGGTTGACGCGGCTAGAATTATGGCATAGGACTTGGGTAACTGAATAATTATCGAAGTAATTATCCGACCCAAGAATGGGCCAGAAGGTTCGTTCCTATAGCCTCATTCTATTCTTTTCTATCCATATCTCTGTCCATCGCTGGACACCGATAACCGATAAAAAGGTGTATACGCTGGCCAGAAGAACAGTCTACAGTACTTAACCCATTTATGCCCAGTGTTGTGTTCATGCAACAAAATAACACTTCACTTTTCTCAACCACCTAACCAAACTATGCACTTTTCAGACACGGAATTGCTTTTAGTAGCCTCAGGACATTTGTAGTGAGAGGATGTAACTTGTCTGTTAGCTCTACATCATTAAACCTTCAATAATTATGACCTGACCTGACCTGATCTAACCTAACCTTCAGTAATTACAAATATAAATGGGCACATAACCTAACCTAACCTGACCTAACCTTCAATAATAACGGGCGTAAATGGGTTAATTGGAGGTTTTTGAAGCAATCCAGTAACTCCTCATGACCGTGTTCTTGAGGTGCGACACGGCTAGGCTGTGAAGCGCTGCGGTGGAGTTCGCAAATGTTCTCCAGCGTCGACATCATCATGCAGATGATGCCTGGTCTTATCCGTTATTGGTACCCAGCTATGTCTCTGTTATGCTTCAACATACCTTCTTCGTATATCAGATTTCATATTTTTTAACAAACGCTGTACGTTCGCTCTATCACTTCGAAACCCTTCACTCATCCTTTATAGTAACTCACTCAAAGCCCCTGGCCTCCGTTGAACGTTTTGCTTTATTAAACCAGTCACTTTCATAACATTTGATGTCTGCCTTGAATAAACTTCTCTCTACAGTCCTGAAGCATCGGTGCCAAACAAAGTGGTCACAATAGTTGCTTTCTCATACACTTCTGAAGCAAAAACCCACGCACTTCCATGTCCGTCTGAACGCACATGATGTCTGACATCCACTACCTCTTCTGTTCCTCTCCTCATCCATCTTTACTTGCAGCCATGCTAGACGTACAATATTCAAGAGATCTCACTTCTACCATCTCTCGTGTTAACCTCTCGATAATTCATGCATCGTTCCCACTCTCAGGAGCCCTTATAATTGGTGACTCCTAATTTCCTCGTGCAACTGCAACACTAGTCTGATCAACACTTTTCTCCCTGACAAGTTCATCGAAAAAGCTCAGACTCAAGGTTTCAGTATGTGATCTGTAGCAGGTGCATGGATTAGAATCTAGATCCACTATCTTCCAGCACTTTCAAATTATTTGAACAACTTTGAGACGAATATTTGTTAAGCACACCATAGATTATGACGTTGAATTCAATAGTGATTAATTCTGAAGTACAGCAAGGACTGAGAAAATGCATGTATCACAACGGAACGAAGACTTGAGTGTGAACATCTGAGTGGAAGACGTTGCAGCTCGTTAGGAGCTCAGGCGAGTGCTCATAAGCATGAAGAAAATCTACATGGCTGAAAATTTGTTCCATCATAGAACCGTTGTCTAGATTGTTTCAATTATTGTATGTAAAGACAACTTTCATACCAACATACTTGACAAAACCAGACTCAGTTTTACAGGAAGCCAGGTGGCGGTGGAGAGATCATGCTGCACACGCTGCTCTCTCTCACACACACGTTGCTCTCAAGCCACTGCATAGGTCGTGTTGTACTGTATTATGCTTTATTAGCGATATTATATAGTTCTAAAATCAGCTAACGAACAGCCGAGAGTAACGTACCTGTTCACATACTAAAATTGTTCCTAGACATTCGAACTTCACGTGCCTGAATGTTGTGTCTAAAATTTACCAGACCACAATCCCTCCTTGCTCTTTATAAGAGGGGAGCCGTAACATGGCTAAATTCTTCAAGGTCAATCAAGTGACGCAATAATCTCGGGGTCTTTACTTGGTATTCTATTCCACAAAAACGGGATTGCATTGCAGGAAGGGCGGGAGATGTACACTGTACAGCGGGAGCAGCAACACTGAGCACTACGTCGCCTGCTACTTACATGCTAAGTTTCATATATACGTTGCAACACACCTTCACAACGAAAGATAAATAAGTAATACAAATTCTTCATAAATATAAACATTCAATACTAGATTGGTTAAATAAAAGCAGAATAATATATGAGTACACTCCAAAACAGTTAAGCAATTTTTTTTAAGCTTCAAACTTTCACTGCAAGTTCCGTCTGGTGGGAAGAAAAGAAAATATTTGAAAGGAATGTCCACATGCTACTGAAATCTACTAAAACCCAAGAGATAGTACTTAAGAATTCACTTAAGAGCCCAATTAAAGGTCCCTGGTTCAGAAATTCTGAGGCATTTTGCCAGAAATGATGCAGAGTATTCTGGGCCACGGCTCCCCATAGCGCAGTCTCCACACGCGCCACTACAGCAAACATCAGAAACACAAGACTCATTACATGGCGACCAGGCCTGACTTCATCTTTCCTTCTTAACATTCACTTTATACAGAAAGTACTAACATGATTTATGACATGTCTTGTATTATTTTCATATGAATAGGCTTCTTGTTAGTTACCGCATGCTTCGGAGTAGTTAAAACCGATAATATTCTTCATTTTATTGGTTTTTGAGTGTAAGCCAAACCAACCAGTACTCTGGCAACTCAATTCACTGGCCGCGCTTCCATTAGCTCTTTTAAGTTCCTTTTAAAGTCATGAGAGAAAAGAAGTGCTGGAGTGACTGCCAGATATCTCTCCTAGCAACACGCCTCAGATTTAATTTACATAAAAGAATAGGAAACAAAGATTCTGTTGTTCATTCAGAGTGATGAGTTGAAGGCAAACTAATAACTAGTGAGATCAAGCCCCTATCAACAAACTCACCCAAACGATGCATGTAACGCGCAATACCAAATTTATTCCATCACTTAACGTGTTAGCTAGCGGAGGACATAATTTCACTACCATTATTTACCAGAAAAATAAAAGTAATGATGAGCTAAGTCCAAAATAAGAGCTTTTACGCACATTCGTCCCTACTTCTTAAGCTCAAATTAAATGACTTTTAAAATTAAAAAAGCTGAATTCAACAGAAAAATCCTACCTTGGCTTTTATCTTGAATTATAACAAATGAACCAGGTATGGCAAAAAGATGATGACTGATGCAATTGTATAGAAAAGATTTTTGAGATATGCAGAACGTTTCAACTGGGCAGGAGAATAGCGACCACACGAAACAAAGCTCAAACAAACAGTTTCAGCTATTAATGCACACAGTGCATAAGTTTCGACAAGTTGTTAAATGCGGGAAAGTAGAGAACGGGGCGAAAAAATATTTTTCATAGGAAAACATTTTCTTGATAAAAAATACGCAGCGAAATTCTGTGACTTGGAGCCCCATGGTTGTGACGTGTGGATATTGCAAAGTTTTTGAGTGAACACTGGACACATCGCAGCAGCTGCGTGGTCGTAGATGAACTCTTAATATTGCGAACACGCTTCCGAGTCTCTTTCCAATAACTGATATGAACTAGAGAAACTACACATAATTATGTACGATAAATTAAATACAATAACTATGAAAATTACCCGTTCTCATGACTCATCGCGGAATTAGTCTCTGATTTACGCAACACGACAGCTATTGCTGACCTCAAAAGCATGAGGGAACTCCTACAGCGGCCACTGGTGCATCGCCTGATCCGCTCTGTTAAATAATCCCAGTCACAACAAAGTATTTAGCGATGTCCCAGAAAATGTTGCGTCAAAATTGTTGGGAGACGTGGGGCGATCAAATTTCGAGGCGTGTCTTGTTTGGTTCTTTCCTCGCGTTTTTGTTCTCTGTAATTTGGCCTACGGCAGAAGAACACGGAAACTTGCTAGCGTAAGTTGTGATACTTCCCTCTCACGCATCACTAGTCTTAATAACTGACAGTAGGGCTAAATATGATAGTCTCGTCTGAGAGGAGCTACTGTGAACACAACACATGGAGATCCAGGTTGTACACTACACAGACATGATGCACAAATAAAAGATTATCACTTGAAAAGAAATGTACATTTCTCAACATTCTAATACACACTGTATAACTTTTTTACTAAATAATAATTCCTTAAACAAGTTTACGGCGATGATGTTTTAATACACGCTACACACGATGTTAGCCATTGCTCTATTGACCACACCATAAAGCTCTGCTCTCTATATCCACTTCACCAAATATTCACACACGTAATAATACATAAAAAGCTTTGTCCCATCAACGTCTCATAGCAATAATGAATTCAATGTTTGGCCGATAAAGCAGCTACTCAAACTACCAAAGTAACTCAATCCAACTAATGCAAGATACAATAGGGAAGGAAGATCATAAGGAAATTTTTGACCGTAGCAGTCAAGATTTAGTTATGGCAGAAAGAAGCCCAGTTGAGGGTTCCAAATAAACGCCATCCATATAAAATGAACAGTACATCCTCACAAACTGTGCACAGTACATCCTCACAAACTGTGCACAGTACATCCTCACAAACTGTACACAGTACATCCTCACAAACTGTGCACAGTACATCCTCACAAACTCTGCCGTCTAGCAAGTGTGCAATAGCGCTACAAGAAATAAGCTGTCTCCGGTCTAAGATATATAGTGGAACATTTCTACACTCTATTCATAAGATATTGTATGAGCAACACAAGCTCATCGTACTTACGTCTCTATACTCTAAATATCACACAGTTAGTTCACGCGAGACACGTTCAGCATGAAGCGATAATATTATTTACGGTCATATGTCAAGTATACAAGCGGAACAAAGCTACAGAATCAGTAGAAAATATTAATTCGCTCTAACGAAATAATCGAGAGCATAATTAGGTACCATCATGCCTGTAAATGAATTTATTCAAGCTCGTGCAACTTTTCCTTTTCAAGAAAAAAATTCAAAACAGTAATACAATTGAGAATCCGTGAAATCTACTTCAAATTACAGAAAACAACGTAAGACGCTAGTGGTCCGCTGACAAAATGTTTCTGTGGCCCTACGAATGAGAGGACCACGGTTGAACTTTGGAAGCGGGTGACTTACCAGAGACATAAGGTGTAAAAGCCACACCACTTTTGTGGCTTGTTTTGCTTATTTTGCCAGGGGAAACATGGTCCACTTTGCCCCCAGGCTGCATAGCCTTCAGCTGGCCTTGCTTTGGAACTGAAGTCGTCGACATATGAGTTAGTGGCGCAGAATTCATTGATGACGAAGGAGGTCTCTGATCAGACCTCTTATGATGCTTTGATTGGTTCACAAGATTTGAAACTCTCACTTGAGCTTGTTGTCCAGTAACAAGTACGTTTTTCGAAACAGGCTTGTACGCTGGTGAGCCCAGACTTCCTCCAACAGGCTTAGAACCAGATGGAACAGTTCCTCCAGTGCCATTTATTTTGTGGGTAGCCTGGCAAAGCTTCTTCCCATAGACAGATGATATTTGTTGAGTTGAAGCCAGTGAAGTTGGCATAGGAGCAACAGCTCCATTATTGGCGCCGATCGACCGTCCGTGCATGAGTGAAGGGACAACTGAATTGGACGAAGAGCGTTTAGCAAGCGGAGACTTGGAATTACCGCTATCCTTTGAACTGGAACTTGTAGATTTGGAAGGTGGTATCCCGTGCACAACGCGACCCATATTACTCTTATGAATGAGATTCTCGGGTTTGGCTGAGGCTGACTCTTTCGAGCTCGGGATGATGTGGTGGGATGAATAGTAAGGCTTAGACAAGTCAGTAGGAGATGTAACCACATATTGACTCTTGGCCCAAGAGCTGGAAGCGGAAAGAGAATCGGGTAGACATGGTGCTATTTCAGGTCTTAAAATTGGAGTAGTTGCTGATAGATTTAAAGTACCATGTGTTGATGAGCTTGCACTCACAATAACACCAGTATTGGTAACAAATTGATTTTTCGTATTGGAGTTAATAGCAGTAGTATTCACGGGGGATTTTGGAGAGCTTCGCATAACCTGATCGATTGCAAACGCGTTCGACAAATTCGAGCCGGGACTTGCAGTCAATTTGTTGGGAATAGGAAGAGAAACGTGGTTATGATGAGCTGGCATGGCAGGGCTGGAATTTGTGGATACAGTTTGGAGCAGAGGATTTGGAGCGTAAGTTTTGCGAGTGACAGGAGTGGTAGCCGGAATATAGTTACACTTCAACAAGGTCGAATTGTAAAGAGTTGTGTGTGTTGCGAGAGTCGTTGCAACACTAACGACCATATTGGACACAACGGAGGCAGTAGGCTGAGAAGAAGCCAGAGACGGAGCTGACCGAGACAGAAGGGACGACGTCGATAAACTAGAGTTGATGGGAGGCAACCGAGCAGCACTCGTGCAAGCCAGTCCAGCGCCTACAGAAAGTAACATATTTCCAGGCAGAGAGGAGGGGCGAGGCTGGCCAGCCAGAGAGACTGGGTTCATGAGAGAGCCGTCGTTGATGGAAGTGGGCAGAGTGACCGTCGCGTGAGGAGAGCTCGGTTTCATAGTTGGGTTGTTCACAGCACCGGGAGCAACGAGCGTCATAGCGGAACTTGGTCGCAAGTGACTTCCTGTTTTAGTACCGTTGATTAAATTTACTGCATCGAAGCTATGAGCAGCCCGCTTTGCCGGAGAATTATCAAGGTATAAACTTTCTACAGGCCTGAAAAGATTTGTCTGCGTAGATGCCACCAAACCAGTCGTAGAATTTTTACCAGAAACTGCTGACGCAGGGGTCACAGACATCAGATGACTTCCACTTCTTGGCCCTTCAATATTAGTTGGGGGTTCAAGTGCAACATTACCACCAAGCATAGGCTTACCTACACAAATTACAGTGTTTTGAGACACGTTGGAGCCATCTTCAGCCAGTAAACTATCGCTGGATATTCCTTGTTTAGGAAGCGCATGGACAGTGTCAGCAGGCGAGGACACGGAAACAAGAGCAGTTGTGGGAGCTGAGTGAGCTGCAACATTGAGGGCGTGCGAGTACACGGAGGCAGGCACGGACGACACGCTAGAGTGAGAGGACGCGCTTACTGTATGCAGGTGAGAGGCTCTACCTTTGTCCTGACCCACGGCACCGTTGTGCGCTGGCCTGGCGTTGAAATTATTCGGACGCCCTAATACAAGCGTCCCCTTTACATCGATGTAAGAGACCTTGTCATGCGCAGAAACTAAGAATTCTGGGGTTATTACAGGATCTTTTTCCCTTTTAATTGAAGGAGAAAACGCGCCAGTCTCTGAGGCAGCCAATACTGAGGATGTTTGAACAGGGTTCCCAAGAAATGAAGCAGGTTGTGGTAAACTAGAATTGGGCTTACTGGTAATAAGCAAATTTTTCACGCACTCGTTTTTAGTTTTAGTAAGATGGTTACCCATTTGTTCTGGAGCGTGGCTTTTAATAATAAAATTAGGCTGAATAGGGCAACCGTTTTCAAGCAACGAATTAACCGGCAGACTCGTGCACGCTGATGAAATATTGGATAGAGTGGCGCTGACTTGCAATGCGTTGTTTGCGTGTTGGAGCTGCTCAGAGCTCCTCATCTCTTGACAAGCTTCAGTGACACAAGGCAACACAGCGCCAGGTGGTGACGCCTCGTGAACTCCACCTGCAGCAGCACCCCCCAGTGTGAGGTCAGCTGCTGCAGGAGGCAGGTCTCGGTGGGCTGTGCCTGGTCCACTTGTGTTCGGCAGCTTCCCTTTGCTCGCCTCACAAGAAAAAAGAGCAGTGAGAGCCTGGAAGAAATAGAGAAATTTGTTAAATGTTGTCAATCACAATTTAAAATTATCATTTGAATACTTCACAGCATCTAATACAGCAGACTTTCCGTAAATAAATGTCGGATCCCAACGGATTACGTCAACCTCGCAAATTTTTAATGTTTTCTTCTATTCCGTCTGCTTGACTAATAGCTCACTAAGGCCTCTTTATTAATATCAGGTGAGGTTGGAGAAAAGAATTATACGACGGGAGGACATTCTATACTGAAGAAGCTTCTTAGGTCTCTCACACCAGAGAGCTAGTTGATAATTATATCAGAACGTCAGACCTCGATACGTGTTGCAGCATTAGGATATACAAAGATTTAATCCAGCCAACAAAGTAGAAGTAATACACACTCAGACAGATATGCGGACCAGACTAGTACGTCATCAAAGGTCATATGATTCAGTGCACATCAAGAAACTCGTTCAATTGTTAAAAATGTAATTTGTTTGCAGGATTCATAGGTAGCGAGACTTACAATGAATAGAACACAAAGTTTCAGAAAATAAACACTTACGCTGGACATGAAACTTTCGACAGCTGTTGTATGTTTAGAGCCATTGATGAGCATTTAGCTTAAATAAAACCACAAGTGGAAACACAAGTTCTGAAACCAGAGATGCAAAATAGCGGCCACATCATCACAGTGTACCTGCAGATGCTGATGAAGTGTGAGACGATGAGCATCAAGCTGCTGTCTCGTGAGCACCAGCTGCTGGACCTGCTCCTGCACCAGCTGTGTGGTGCTGATGACGGCAGCCTGACTGCGACGTACGGCAGCTACATGACCAGCCAGCACCGAGCTGCTCCCCACACCTGCACACAATATTCACAAGCTCTTAATGACTGGCTACAATTTACGCCACTTCGCACCTTTTTCGTTATCGCTAACGATTTGTCCATAAATAAACCACATCCATTCCATTCATCTGTTACAGAGAATTCGTAAAACGTCAAAATGTGCTCAAGTTGAGGAATTTTTCTACCGTCCCCAAATGCTTGGGTTGCAGCGTGTGCTGGACTCCTAGTACGTTGTCCATCAAGCTTGACTTAACTCCCCACGATCACGTGCGATAAAACTGAACTTTTATCACGTCACTGAGCACGAATACAATACTGAAGCTTTAACTTGATTTCCAAGAGCCAGTCAACTGAATTATTGACTTTTCTTGACACAACAAATATGTACTAAAACTTTTTAAGTTTTTAGCATCTATTGTAGATACATCAACCGAGCTTTTGGAAATGTTCACTAGAGAATTAAGGTCTGGCAAAACGTGTGCGGTTCAGGATGCACTTCCAACATCGATAACAACAGCAATATAAGAGCAGACGTTTATAACAATGACCATAACAGACGCTTATAACAATAACGGCAGATGCTTAAAACAATAACAATAACAGCAAACAATTCCCCAGAGGTAAGGTCGTCTGCGTCCCTACAGGGCATCACGGGATGACTGGAGTGACAGCATTAGGTAGTACATTAGCTACAGTTCCCTCATGTGTAATTCACCACCACAGTGTGAGCACACTGACACCAGTTCCCTCATGTGTAGTTCACCACCACAGTGTGAGCACACTGACACCAGTTCCCTCATGTGTTGCTCACCACCACAGTGTGAGCACACTGACACCAGTTCCCTCATGTGTTGCTCACCACCACAGTGTGAGCACACTGACACCAGTTCCCTCATGTGTTGCTCACCACCACAGTGTGAGCACACTGCCACCAGTTCCCTCATGTGTTGCTCACCACCACAGTGTGAGCACACTGACACCAGTTCCCTCATGTGTTGCTCACCACCACAGTGTGAGCACACTGACACCAGTTCCCTCATGTGTTGCTCACCACCACAGTGTGAGCACACTGACACCAGTTCCCTCATGTGTTGCTCACCACCACAGTGTGAGGACGCACCCAGGGCTGCTGCAGAGAGGAACTGCTCCACGATCCTGTCGAGACCTTGCAGGCTGGCCAACAGGGGGTCAGCCTCAGGGGGCAGGAGGAGTGCGTCCCCTACGGTGGCCTGGAGTCCAAGAGATAAAATAACAATTCATTAAAAAAAAATTTGTAATGCAATCAAAAGTAACATAGGAATTCTGTCGCACAAGTGATGTTTTCTACACCAAGTTCAACTTCTTTCATTTTTAATTCATACCTTTCAGAATACAATAAAAATTAATTATAGTCAGCTTGGCATATGGAGTTGAGTAAGGTGAAAAAATAGTTCTGCACATGCGCACGAGGAGCAAAGACTTCATGTAGTGAAGGACTTCCTCTAATCAATGCAAAACAGCACAGCCTTGAAAATGAACGCTTGTCACAGAGGTTAATTGAAAGAGGAAGATGCTAGGGCGTGAAAAATTTCCAACAGCAACATGAATATTGAGAAATTACAGTCAAATGTGGACACACACTCGACAGCTTCAAAGGAGGAAACTCCCACAAGAACACTAGAAGACGTAGAGTGCAATGCAGCGCCATTCTAGAAGCAACATTACCTATACAGAAAAAAACAAGGTCTAATGAGGCAAGTAACTCCAACAATGCAACCATCTAACTGTCTAACACATGAGAACAAAAGTGGTGAAACTCGATGACTTCATCCCAGCACCGCAACGAATGTGTAAGAATATTCTTGTAAATAGAGGACGAAAAGAACGATAATGGATGGAAAAATCAAGCACGGAATGTATGAGCGAAGGAAGAAAAGATTTAGCGTGGTAGAGATGTTTGGTAGAAGCAGAGTAGGCTGTGTAGGTGGTCACGCTCCATGGAAGGTCACATTAGATCACAACAAAATAATGACGATGTGAGCGCAGATCACATCACGGATTTGTCATCTAACAAATGTGGTAAACTTTCATGAGCTGAGTATAATTTCAGTCATTTTGCTCTATTTACGCTATCACTAATGACCACTTACATAATATACAAATAACATCACGGGCACATATAGTAGAGATATTATGAAAAATGGCTTGCAATTCTGCAAATAGCAAAATTGAAGTCGATGATGCCTCAAAATCTCCGCTATTTTAAGTTCTACTTATGAACTTTCACTTAGCAATAAAATCTATCGTTTCACTTAAGTTACATCGAAAACAGTAGTTTACTTCAGTTCTCATTGACGACCATATACAAACAGAAAAAGTTCCAAGCATAATTTTTTCTCGAATAATCAAGTTGAATAGAACTTGAAGTAAGACAAGGCAACTCACGTGAGGCACAGCAAGTTGTCCAGCAGCAGACAGCGCTTGGGGTAAGACAGTTCCGTTGATCCCCGTGACACCCTCTGAGCTGCTAGCGCTGTTACTGGGCTGCCCGACAGACAGAATGCTTTCCTCCCTCGTTCCAGTGGCCGTCGTTGTACCAGCCATAGTATTGAAAGCAAATGTCATCTTGGTTTCGACGTGAGGGACGTTCTTGGAACCAGTGGCATCAGATGACGAGGGTACGAGCTGGGGGACGATTAAAGTCGACGCAGAACTGGTGCTCAAACTGCATGTGCTTGACGTGTTGGGCAAACTCGAAGATGAATGACGATTTTGAAGACTGTTCTCAAGAAATCGCATGGACACCCCTTGATCATCTGTATTCATAAGTACAGGTTTGTGTTGGCTTCCATCTACGGCTGCATAATGGGAGTTTTCAGCGGGAGTAGTTTTTTCTTGGGGTCGGACTGAATTTTTCGGTTCAGACTGTGAATGGTTTGGAAGGCGAACACCGTCTGTTCCCGCAGACGCAAAGGAAGAAGAGTGTTGAGGGATCGCCAGCTCACTTAAACCAGACAACTGTTGCTGATTAAGCAGCTGCATTTGTACCTGCAACTGCTGCTGCGGTGGTAAAAGAGCTATCTTTGCCAAAAGATTTTCAGGCACCTGTAACAAATGAGTGGGGTTTTTAGAATCGATCATCGCACCTTGCTTGACGCTGCCCGCTTGAAGGCAAGATTGAAAAGGCACCCGCGGGTGAGAGGCCCCTAACAACGCTTGGCGGTCTGCTCTTTCAGGATGATTAACCATTATACTACCTTGAATACCGGGAGGTGGAACTATTCCTGAAGCTATGCTTTGGTTACGCAGGGAGGAATTATTACTAAAAAGTTTTAAAGGCAAGCCATTTTTACTATCGCAATTGGAAGAGCCAGTTACGTTGATGACTGTGGCCCCTGCAAGGGCGAAGTGTGTCTCCCGAGGACAGTTATGTTCGCACATGCGGGACTGCAGAGCTGCGCACTGAGCCTCTATGAACGAGTCTTGCACCTTGGAACTCGAGTAGCGCCGCAGTCGTTCTTCGATCACCATCTTGTACTGGAACTCTAAGTCTGGCAACACAGTACATCGAGTTAGGCAAACCAGTGAGCGTAAAGATATTTCTTCATACTGTATAATAAGTAAACTACAGGCTTGTCAGATTATTTAGAAGAAATACTTCGAACTAATTTAGGCCTACATTGAAGTCATAATGTAAGGCTGGAACTTGGAAGCGTTGTGAACTCTCATTACTGTTGGGTTCTCACCTCATGGACTTGAGAGCGACAAGTGCCGTAGCACGTCAAACATAGCCTTTCTAAAAGCTGTCAGCGCCAGATTTACAAAATCTGCTAAAAAATACATGCATACTTTAGGACAATCACAGTTCAGTTCGCACGTTCTTCACATGTTTAGCACACAATGTGCGCGTGAAACTGGACTGAGCAATTCAAGCATATGACGCACTCTGAAAAAAGCTCAGAGGAAAAGTTGCATACCACGATTATTTCATGCAATTGATGAAGTTTCTCAGGATCGAAGAATCCAGTGGGTGAGTAGGTGAGGATAAAGCTGATGAGAAATATCGTGTATTCAGATGAAAAGATAACTGCAAGAAAACAACTAGTGCGTTTAATCGTCTTGCAGGAAAAGAGAAAAGAATGATCTTCAACTTTCTACCAAATTCTAGGAAATATTGCTAAGACACTACTTCACCCAAACACAACACACACGAGTAGCAAAAAAACATCAGCAGTCATTACTGAAATTAATATCTACGAGCTCGGGCTGTGGAACTCGAAAAAAATGCCGCACGTGGTATTTTATACACCAAATAATTAAATAGTGTGATGATGAAAGCACTCACTCTGAGCATCGGAAGGATGTTGTTTCTTTAGTCCAATTTCCTGGAAAAAGGCAGTTTTCTTGAGCAGGTCGTGGGGCTGCTCGAGCAACCTTTTTTGTGAGATGTTCTTGGGCGCCACAGCCAGCGCCAGCTGCTCGCCAGAGTTGGTGAGCGTGAGAGGTGGGGAGGGTGAAGTCGGCGGGGTGAGCAGAGGATGCAAAACCCGCACCCTCCTCTCACAGTTGCCATAGAGCACCTCTCCTGCAGTGTCGTGTGTCACCAGACCAACGCACTCGAATATCGCCAGTTTCTAGTCAGGGAGAAAAAGTGAATTTTAGGTTCCCTCGTAACACGGGGCTGTGGGAACGACCTCACCAGTACGAACGAAGGTAATCGTACCAACGACTACATTAAGTAAAAATAAATGAAATGCACAGGTTACTGAACAAATTGTACAAAGTATAAGTACTTCATCAAAGAAAGTGAAAAAATGTGGTACTAAACCACAAAAATCACCCATGCCTAAGCATTTGATTTAAAAATATCATAGTCTAAATATTATAACTACAAGGTATTTCAGAGGAAATATTTGCACACATTACACATATAGAAAAGCTGTTCGTAACCAGCTATTCACAATAAGTGTTAATTAAGTATAAGAGACAAATGGAGCACAAAATCATCTACACTGACCCCTCGAGAAGTGTCCAAGGGAGCCGGAGGTCCTTTGTGAAGAAGTGTAACTCTTTTCTTGACGATGCTACCTTGTCTCTCTTCTAACATCTTTCTCTTGAGTTCAGACCGTATTACTCGCATACCTTCCTCTCTCTTCTGGCGCGCTTCTTCTTTTCGATTTTTCGCTTCCTCCCTTGCAGCCTTTTCCTCTTCTTTTCTTATCCTTATTTCTTCTTTCCTAGATCTTGTTACCTCTGATTTAATTTCCCTTTTTACATTAGCTTCTTCTTTAATAATGCTTTCTTGCAAGGCCTGCTGTTGCTGCTCCAGATGAGCTTCTTCAAGAGCTTTGAGCGCCTCACGCAACTTCTTGCACTGTGCCTCCTGCTTCTTGCACTCAAGTCTCTCCTGCACCTTCTGTTCAGCTTCTTGCTTGGCGCGCAAATCCAGGAGACTGACGGGAGATCGCGGCACTTCAGGAGTGGGAACACGGGGAGGGACGAGCTGCACATACGTCGTGGATCCCAGCATGACACCAGCACCAGTGGTCGGTACCGACAGAGGAAGCTGGTTGCCACAAGGACTGATTAATGGCTTCATCGTCTGCGTTCCTACCATGTATGGAGTAGATTGTAAGATTGAGATGGGCATAGAGGTAAGAGTAGATTGCTCTAAGCTCGGCGCATTGTGCGGGACCGGTGTATGTTGCGAGGATGTCGCACACATACTCGTCAGTTGAGAACTAGGATTGGGAAGAACCTGCTGAGTAGCAGAGCCCACGATGACCGGGCTTTGATTCGCAGGAGGCAGAGAGAGACTCCCGGACGCCGTGCCAATAGAGCCAACCAATGTCGGAAACGATTGTGGCGAAAAAGTAATTTTTTGCTGCGTTCCCAAACCGCCAGATTGAACTCCTGTCAATGATGATGAAAGAAGACCATCGGCATGCAACAACAAAGGATTGTGAGTGACTCCTATAGAATTGTTGACTAGGCCCAAAGAACCAACAGCATTCGCCTCTGAGGCAGCAAACTGCGGAGGTATAGAATTTAGGTTCAGGCTAAGTACAGGGTGTTTACCTGCAAGAGAGTCTCCCTGGTATAAACAAGCAATGCTTCCAGATGCAATGCCGACGCTAGTTTGAACGACGTTAGTAACTGGTACACCAGAAGCAGAAGATGAAGACACAAATGGAATAGCGGATGCGATACTACGTGGGGAATAAACAGAAACAATTGATTCGAATTGAGACGGTGTAGCGGACGTTATGGATGTATGCAAGGAAGAGCTCAAAACAGAAGAAGCAATCTTTGATGATTTCAGAAGAGAAGAACCGTTAGGTACAACAGTTGCAGAAGACGCAGCTAATCCGGAATGATCAGTAACAGTAGATGGTATGTGAGGATACTGCAAGCAAACTGTACTGGATGTTGTAGTGAGTGGTAATTTGATGTCCATTCTGGTTGAATGCAAAGAAGGAACTCCTGTTTTCACAAAGAAACTATTTGATGGGTCAGGATTTTTGTCGCAGATCACTTGATAATTAACAGACACATTGTTATCACCAATTGCTGGGGAAACAAGATTGCTGACGCAAAATGAGGAGTTGGGTTCTGATTTGGGAACAGCAAGCTTTTGCTCGAGAGTGGAAATTGATGAGGAAGTCACGGCAGTTGAATCATGAATATTGAGTCCTAAAGTTGGATATGAAAAAGTACCTTGTAAAGTTGGCGAGTCCACTAGCATAGGCTCTACCTTACATTGAATACTGCCCGGTAGAGGCGTTGACCAAACTGAAGAAACAGTTGATTTGCTATTGTTCAAAATAGGCAAGCCAGAGTCCATGGAAGCAAGAGTCAGGGAATGAGTTGAGGCAGATACATTAAAAAGAGTTTCAGGCTTACAATCCGAGCTCCCAGGCTCAAGTTTCACTAAAACAGATTCCTTGCTCGAGTAAATTTGTGCATGGTTATCAGTAGAAGTCGAGGTACTTCCAGGAATTACCTGATTGCCAACTGCATATATAGAATTGATTTGATTTGATAAAGTCGAACTCACAGTTGAAGGAAGGACAGGATGTGAACTGACCCGAGGCGATGTTTCAAAAGGCCTAACAATAATGGGAGTGCTCACTTTAGTGTCCTTTGCCAAGCTAACGGAAGACCCTGACGCTAGATTGTGAAGGGCAGTTGTTGCTACACCACCAAACACAGCAGAACAAACCGCAGCTGTCGATGTATTTAAGAACTGAGGGGTTCTTTCCTGGCCAAGTATTTCCCGTCCATCGAGTCCAATACTATTAGGACAATCATTGTTACTTGATGAAATGAAGCCAATGGGACCTCCTGAAGACAATACTACTGGACATTCCGCTGAATTACCGATACCAGGAACGAAAACAGATGCACTCACTGACGTCACTTCAGAGCAAGATGCAACAGGATGTGTAATGGAAGACACAAGATTCACAGAGCCACTGGTGTGTGCAATCGGTTTTCCCAAAAAATTTGAATGTGCGACACAAGAAGAGAGATATGGGTATGTAGACACAGGCGTATGGATGCCAGTGATAGAGCTTGCAATGGACGAGTTCGGCAAACCACTGACAGAAGACACACCGACATTGCTGATCCCTGTTTGAAATGGCACGAGAGGAACAGTAGAATTAGCAACAGATGACCGAGGCATAACCGACTGCGTTGGAGCAGCGACAGACAAAGCAAGATTCCTAGACGCTTGTGATGAAAGCAAAGAGGTTGTTTGCTGAGCTGAATTGTTCACCCTCCCGGCCAGTTGAGAATGAAGACTAGTGTCAGAATGACCAGAGAGAGTCAGAGCTTGAGTGATGAAGGACGGCGCTTGAGTTGCAAAAGATAAAGCTACAGTGGTGAACGGTAGAGGCTGCGTCGATAGAGGCAAAGTTTGAGAAGTAAGAAGGAGGGACTGAGATGTCAGTGGTAAGTTGTGGGTAGTAAGAGGAATTGTTTGATTAGTAAATAGCAAAGCCTGAGAGGAAATTGGTACGCCTTCAGAAGAAAGTGCTAATGTTTTACTCGGCACCGGCTGCGCTGGAGATGCAACTGAAAGCGTTTGAGTGGCTGTCGGCAAAATCCGAGTTGACATTGGTAAGGAGTTGCCAGAGAGTGGTCTCGTTTGACCATTTAGCGGTAGAGCCTGAGAAATAAGAGAAAATGTCTGAGTACTTAGAGGTAATGTCTGAGTAGTGAATGGTAATGTCTGGGAAGAAAAAGGTAACGAATTGGTCGTAAGAGGCAGTGAATGATGACTACCCAGAGACAAAGAGTTGCTTGTGAGCGGTAATGAGTGAGAAGTTAGAGATAACGAATGAGTAGTAAAGGGTAGAGCAGACGAAGTGAACGATATAGGTTGCGAAGAAAAAACTGGGGCTTCAGACGCCACTAAAGACAAAGGCTGGGAAGTAACGGCGGCAGCAGTTGCTTGCGCCACGGAAGTGGGCAGCGGAGGCAGCGAGGAACAAGAAATGTATGAATTTACTGCTTGAGTACTCATGGATAAAGAAGTAAGAGGAAGAGGTTGGGATAACAGAGGAACAGGCTGTCCAGGTAAAGACTGCGAATAAAGAGGCTTTGCCAGAGTTGTATTCGGTAAACCAGAGATCAGAGTGGTTGAAGAAGACGTCGGAAGTCCTTGTTGAGAGACAGAGAGAGCTGGAGTGGCTAGAGACGATTGAGGAAGTGACAGCAGAGAATGAGGTAAGAAAACAGGCACAGTTGATGTTGATGACAGTGATGTGGTATTCAGAGGAAGAGGCATGAGTTGGGTGTTCAGAGTGGAAGTAAGAGACATGGGCTGTGCCATAGACTGGCTAGAGAAAGGCAAAGTTGGAGGAGCGCTAGGCATGACCGGAGGAGCAGACAGCATATCAGCTGAAGATGTGTGAGGAGCAACAGAATACTGAAGAGAGACTGATGATGTCGTTACAAAATGCGAGGAAGATTTTTTCTGCTGCTGGAGATTAAGAGGGATGCTTCCGCAGACGTTGCCGTTTGTGATGCAACTGACTGAGGTGCTAGGCAGGCTAGGACTCGAGCAGCTATCAGACTTCTGTTCCCGTAGGGCGGAAGTGGACGAAACTGATATCGTTGAATCTGAAAAAAATGGAAAAGAAATATTTCCGGATCATAAAATCATACAAATGAATTAGTTAAGAACAAGTGCACAACGCCAGAATATTAAATGGGTAAAATTGAAACATAGTTAAGCTTATTTAGTGCGTACTAAATAAGCAGGTGATAGGTAATAAATAGTTCTGTTGAAAACATTGTGTTAACGGCCTCTAAAGAAATACCTTGTAATAAGAAGTAGTAGAGATTTCTCCTCTGTAGAATTACTTCATCCATAATAATGCAAATTATACTGTGGGTATAGAGTGCTCACCGTCACGCGGGCAAGGCTGCTGCCGTGATGCCTCTGTCACACTGATGAAGGAGTTCCTGTCAACCATCACACTTGCAAGTCCACTCGAGTGCTCGACACATCCTTGGCTACTGGAAGTGCTGGCAGCGCTCGTGACTCCACTGCTCGTTACGGTGTTCGAACTCAAAGCAGAAGAAATCATGGAAGCAGAGGACGGAGTTGAGGCGGAACTCCTGACTAGGTTGCTGGCGCTGTGTGAGGACGTTCTGGATGTAAAGAAGTCAGTGCTGGGGAGGAATGTGCCAGAACTGGAGGTTGGTGGGGAGCGCCCTGGAGTGGCATTACTGCAAGTGGAGGTCACAGTGAGCTGTGGTGCTGTGGTGGCTGTCGAGTTCAGGCTTCTGTTGTCCAGCTTAGCAGCAACATCGTGTGCGGTCAGCGGCGTGGATGAGGTGTTCACGTCAACGGATGTGAGTGACGGGTGACTGGGACCCGCAGCACTGGTGAGAGGCACGGACTGGCACGAGCTCGTGTGGTTCTGGGAGGAGGGGCTGGACAGGGGGCTGCGATCCCTGTGATGACTGCGCTCCGACCCTGATGATTTAGAACGTTCTGTGAAGGACATAAAATTAGTTATAATAAATGTAAATGTTAGACATTCAATTTAAAAAGTCAGAGCCACAGACACGTTTAAAAATCATTTCAAAACAACAATTACTTCAATATTAAATATAAGTTTAAACACATTTCAAATGCACAGCACGTTATCATTCAAAATCCTCAAAAAACACGAGACAAAGAACTTCAATAATCTAAAGTAGAGAACATTCGTAATATTTGAGAGATGCCTCACCTTCCTGGTGCTTATGTCTCTCTCTCTCGTGCTCTCTTTCCTTCTCTCTCTCCCTCTTCTCTTCGCGGTCTCTGCTCCTCTCTCGATCTCTCTCTCGCTCTTTGTCTCTCTCTCGTTCCTTGTCTCTTTCCCTTTCTTTATCCCGTTCTCTTTCCTTCTCTCGCTCTCTTTCCAGCTCTCTTTCCCTGCGTAGCTCCAGCTCGTATTCTCGCTGTCGCATATCTTCTTCCAATTTTAATCTGAAACCATGAAAAACTGAGTAACACATGTGAATGAAAATTTCAATTTCTGATTTCTTTTCACCTAAAACATTTTTACGTACTCATAACGACTGAAAGTTGAACGAAAAACTTCTTGAAGCAAGCACAGGACACAAGCACCTCAGACACACAAGCACCTCAGACACACAAGCACCTCAGACACACAAGCACCTCAGACACACAAGCGCCTCACACGCACAGGTACAGGACACAGGATACACAGACATAGGACACACAGACATAGGACACACAGACACAGGACACACAGGACACAGACACACAGGAACACAGACATAGGAGCGTACTAGAAGAGTTCAGAAGCCCCACCCCGCGTTCTGACGTGAGACCTCAAGTTCAAGACGCCTAACTTAGGTCACATCAACAAGTCCCGTTTTGTTTTGGTGTTGCACAAGGTGGTGCTTAGGTGGATGGTACGGTCATGAACACTGAGCTATGAATTGAATGGCAATTGTTTTCTAGAGTGACTTCTCACCTTTCATGAAGAAGTGCAGAGGATGGATGGAGGGCGAGGGAGGGGAGGAGGTCGGGAGGGAAGTGAGGAGGGAGGTAGGGATGGTAGAGGGCGGCTGCTGCAGCAGCTGCAGCAGCGTAGGGTGAAGGCAGCGAGGGTCGCAATAGACCCACTCGCTCAAGGTACATCTGCTCCTCCAGCCTGACCAGAGAAACACAGAACTGCCGTTAGCACAAGCCTTAGTCTTCATATGCTGTATCATTCATCATATGAAGTATCAGGTCACATTCTTGGTGCGCATAACACAAGCTGAAGAAGGGTATGAGAATTTTACACGCCTGACAGAGGGTAGAAGTAAGAAATCAAGATATGTAATCAAGCAGCTATTTGCTCCATGTGAGGAGGTGGCCACTGACACGTGGTCTCAGTCATAAAGGAAGGAACGTCGCATTGTCCTCACATGAGCATTCTCAGCCACATCTGACACGCTCGCTCAAATAATAAACATGAAATCACAATAAAGAGCATACGACATACTTCTTTCTTTGACTTAGCTTAGCGTCTATACACAAGGAAACGAGGGATTGTGACTTACCTGTAGCCGGGGTGTGAGAGGGGGAGAGGGTACAGCGACGGGTGGTATGGAGAGTAGCTAGAGGGCAGGTCCAGCGCGAGGGGAGGCCGGAGGGAGTTTTGTGCCCCTCCCGCTGTCGTGGGGGTGAGGTCAGGAGCTCGATACGGCTGAAATCCCCGTACTAAAAGATCTTCCCCAAGGCAGGAGGCTCTCAGAGACTCTGAAGCTGCGGAGGCTGCCTCCCCACCAAGTCCCTCCAGCGACTTACGGGAGTCGGCGAGCAGGGGGAGGGCGTGGGTGGGGGCTATTGTCACAATGGGGGGTTGCGAGGATGAGGAGGAAGAAGGGATGTGCTTCGGGGAAGACCTCTGGCTTTGCTGGTGACTTTCCCCACCTGAGGAGCGTAAGCTCCCTCCCCCACTTCCCCCTCCTCCTTCCTTTTCGCCAACTGTGAACACAACGCTCAGTTAGACACAACTGTGAACACAACGCTCAGTTAGACACAACTGTGAACACAACGCTCAGTTAGACACAACTGTGAACACAACGCTCAGTTAGACACAACTGTGAACACAACGCTCAGTTAGACACAACTGTGAACACAACGCTCAATCCGTACTCTCACCCACCTTTTCCGAAATCTACATGCATGACATGCCACAGCCTCCAGAAAACATATACATCTCATCATACACAGACAATATCACGCTCACATCCACACACAGCTGTGTAAACACATGCTCCACTCAAGTACGAGATTACATGGACGTCATCACCACATGGATGAACGCCAACAGACTAAAAATAGCCCCTACCAAATCTACTGCCACACTATTGATAAGCCACAATGCAGAACACAAACACAGCCCCACTATCACTTCACACAACACCACACATACATACCACCAAAATTTTAGGTGTCACCTTCAACACCTCCAGATCCTTCAAAATATCAGAAAAATGCAACAAAAGACTCAACACACTCCACGCACTAACAGGCACCAACTTCGGACAAGGCAAAGCCACCTTCAACTGATCTACAAACAGTGCATAAGATCAGTCATTTCTTACGCTAGCCCCGCCTGGGCACCCATAGCATCCAAAGCAAAATTAAACAAACTTCAAACAATCCAAAACAAATCTCTAAGGATCATCACAGGCTCCACAAGAACCTCACCCACAGTGCATGTGTATGGAGAAACACAGGTACTCACCATCCAACAACACCTAGAATAAGAGGAACACAATTCCTAGCCTCTGCCATCAACAACCTAAACAGTCCCTGTCATTACATGTTGTATCACGCTCTCACACGCAGAGCAATCGCAATCACGCCGTACAGATATTACACAGACCTCCTTCACTCTCTCCCTCCCGTGCCACCTGTGAACGCGAGACAGGAAGGAATTCATAACATTCTAAACACCCTCCTTCTCCAATCAACCCGACAGGAAACACTAAACATAACAGATAGAGTCTGCCTTTCCAGACTTAGGTGCGGACACCACCCATTCCTACAGTCATACAAACACAGACTGGACCTCGCAACCCCGAACATATGTCCCCTCTGTCAAGTTTCCCCACATGACACCAAACACGTGTTACTGCACTGCCAGGATCTGGCCATGCAGAGGCGGAAACATAACATACACACCATAACAACTTTGGGAGGACCCCGTTTCGGTAGCATGTTTCTTACGTGGTACTGGCTACCTGAACTGACAAGAGCTGAG
>VCRD01004463.1:0-12600 GCA_006783055.1 Trinorchestia longiramus
GTTTTTAACTTGAATGAAACTGTAATTCAAATTATTTATCAACTGTGTGAATGGTCAAAGTTTTTGTTAGATTTACGATCATTTTCAGGTAAATTGAATACTAATGTGCCCAAATGGGCTGGTATCTGTCTTTACTTATTTGCATTGCCAATGGTCCACATTGAATCTATTCTTATTTCGCTGTTAAACACTTAATGTCTCACTAATTTTAGTGGAAACAGTTTTTACTGTGTTCTGTTGGAATGAAAAATATTTCAACTGCATACACAATCTCTAGACATTTAAATTTCAAATTATCTTTTCACTACCTTGAGAAAGACTAGCTTTGTTGACTGCAGCATCTCATTACAGACTTGGTGGGTATGAATGTGGAGGTTGGTGCTCTTCCATCGAGTTTGACTCACTCACCAGCCACGTGTTCGTGGGAGACTACACTGGCGTCATCACCATGCTCAAGCTGGACTCCGGGGGCTGTACGCTGGTTACCACACTAAGAGTATGAATATTACACTTTTCTATCATATGAAGAGTATTTACTAAGGATTACTTTTTTGTTACCTTGCAGTATGGAATATGACAAGGATAAAGCAAGTGGTTTAAGATTGTTTGTAACATAGCTTTATTACATAAATATGATAATTCATTTACGTATGCCTAGGTAAGTGTACAGTAATGAAGAAAATTTAAAATATTGGTGAGACCAAGGAACTGCCAGTATTCTTACTATCAGCACCCACTGCCTCCCGTCTGTACTATTAGGTTGTTACAAAAATAATGGCCGCTCGATGGTGTGGGGTTTGAAAAGTAATTTTAACACAACTTTTTTTGTTTATTTTCGATGAACCTTAGCATGCATAACAATTAATGTGTGCTCATTAATATTTTGTAACTTCTTTTCAGACAGAACATAATTTTGAAGGATAGAATCCCTCCATGATGAACATGACAAAACATGACCGTCGCCTACTTATGTTGCACGAGTTCAAACTTGGGCACAACGCCTCCGAAGCTTCTGCCAATATCAACCGAGCATGGGGAGAAGAGTCCACAAGGGATCGGACAGTACGAANATAATAATAATAATAATAATAATAATGGTATTAATACTTCTACAGATGAACAAAATTAATGACTATCACTTTTATAAGAAATTTAGATTTGGCTGTGGAATATACATATAAAATTGAATACAAAATTATTAAGTTTTAGATAACTGGTCCTTCATTAAGATAACAGAAACTTTCTAAAATAGAGAATTTCAGGTGAACATTAAACATTAGATATAAATATAAATCTAAATTCCTCTCATTGTAGTACAAGTATAAGATATTATAATACTTTGCACCTGTGTTACATACAAATATCTATAACAGAGCAATTTTAAAGACAATGAATTCAAATAATATTTTTAATCCATTTGTTAAGGCTAAAATGAAAATCCTTACCATTTTGTAAATAATATAGGGCAAAACACCCAAAATGACGGCAGCATAGGTAACAAAGACCAGGGGTCGGATCCAGAGGCGCCATCTTGAGCAGAGATTGCGACAGGAATGACAGCAGCACATTTTGAGCAGATGCTTCCTATGTCAGAGATGACTACCAAAACTTTAAAACTTGATTTGAAATCATAATTGGTGCTGTAGTGCTGCCTGCAGAATGAAACATATTCATGTATGATACAATCAATTAGAAACAACCTAAATTAGAATAATCATATTGCACACAAAAATCATTGTTATTCATGAAAAAACATGTACATATTTTAAAAAATTTAAAAATAGAATCATAATATGTATATACTTTCAAGTAAATACTACCCCTGTATTATTTCTTTAGCAACTTAATTATATGGCAGAGAAATTCAGAGGCCTTAATTTTTAACAATTACTTTACAATCAAAGTTATTTGTTAATTAATTATTTTTGAAGGAATTTTTTAGAACTAAATTCTGGAAACTAATTTGTTTTGAACAATGATATACAAAATAGCTAATGAAGTATGTATATAGAATAATGTAATTTTAACAAATAAATGATTTTTCATGCAGATTAGTTCTCAATTGAACCTAGAAAAGTTATGTAATCAAATTCATCTTTGACATAATATAAATATAATATTTTCAGAACATCCAAAGCTTCAATTTTCATGAGGCTGACTCAATTTACTATCATATAGATTTCTGTAAACAACCTAAATGGAAAGTTTAAAGCACACCAATTATTTATACTTCACTTCTCAATATAATGAAGATAACAAGCAGTCAATCTTAGACTTTAGGTCCAGCTGTAGCTGGGTCCTTTGCTATAGCCTTTAATTTTTACTGAAACACAAACACCAAGGTAGCACCCCAAAATTTTTTACCCATGTCCCAGGGTTGTCTAAAATGATTTCTTAACAGTCACTTAGATTATTCCATGCAAAAGAACCAGCCAAGTGGGTGCATCACTGGGAGAGCCAGTGATGCACTCACTGGTGACAACATTCAAAGTCAAATCATTTATTCCATCTATGTACTAGGAAATTCATTGAATTGACAACAATCATATTGTATTTTTCATCTAGACCTAGAAAATAGCTCATACCAAACTCCTCAAATAAATACTGCTCATAAATTACACCCATAAAGCTCTCCAGCTCATGCTTATCTTTACTATATTCTACATAAAACCAGATGTTCAATTTTTTTCTTTACTCCTCTGTTACACTGTATCCATAACCTGTTATTCCTCTTATTCCATCTCCATGTGCACCTATTTATGCTTGAACTCTTACATCTGATGGCAAACAAAAGTTGGTTGCAAAAATTCCATCAAAGAATATTTTAATCTTTGTTACATACATACTTACGAATATACCAGCTTAAGATTGTCTTCTCATTCATACTATGCTTTCATTTGCCCAAATCATACTCTTTTGTTAGTTTTTCCATTTCTTTCTTCACTTTTTGCAATCCCACTCCAATCCTTTGTCTTCATTATTTCTTAATAACCAATCATCTATAGGTCTCCCAATTCTAACACAAACAATTAAGTGAATCTTTTGTTTTTTTGCATGTCCCCAGCAAATTTTCTCCTATAGATTTTCACTCAGATTCCATTCAGGTCATAGTTTGTAGTTGCACATGCATTAATAAAAAGAATAAAACCATATTTATAAAATTATGAGCAAGTTTATAATTTCAAGTTGAAGGCTCATGAAATATTAATTGAATACCAATGCCATACACCATAAAATTAATTTTAAATTATAGACTAAAGCAAGTTGATTGTTAAATCTTTTCAAGTTAAACAATTTGGTCATTATTCTTAGAAAAATGCAAACATAAATTGAAACTCAATTAGGAAGTATAAGATTGAGCTAAATTTCTTGCAAAAGAATTTGAAAATTATGAGTGAAAAAAAATCTAAATTTAAAATTTCTCTCATGCAATAGTCGAATCCCAAATTTCAATACGTTTCTTCTTTGTAAAAGGCAGATGAATAAAAAGTAAAATTGGTTGTAATTGTTGAAGAATAATGAAACATTTTATAGATTCTCTCAACAATGGGAAAAAGTTATGGAACGCCAAGATAAGGTGCACCAATTGTTCAAAACATCCAAATTCTAAGCAATTCAAAAATACCTAGAACGATGAACAAATTAATACGTTACATGTGGGAGAAATTATGCTGAACACTAAAGTGCTCACTGCCCAGCGTATCGTCGTTATCTAACATGAGGTAACATGGATAATCATGGATGTTGTTATCCCATGACACCGTTGATGTCAGACGTACGATTCTGTAGTATCGGTGTGGTCGGATTTCTATAGCTCCAAAAATTATTATTTATGTTTGCGAAATACATTGGCATATGATACGTACTTTGTCAAAAAAAATGAAAATACTCAAAGGAAATATTTGACAATTCTGATTAGATTTACGCAAAATAGAATGGATCATAGTGACATGGGAGGATGTAATGTATATATGTAACTGACAGGGTATGTGAAGCTGAATGGAACGTAAATACAATAAAATGAAGAGGGACTAAATCCCTTGTATAAAATATCCGCTCTGGTAGGGTGGACATATTTTGGTTTGCATCCCCTACCTCATACGAGATTCACCTGTATTAAACAACAAAAACAACAAACAACTTTATTTCCAATCAAGTACACAGTACATAGACATTAGTACATTGGTTTTTCAAATTCTTAAGGTTAACATTCTTAGAGTACGGATGATGGTGAGCTCCATGCGACGATCCTGGGATGTGCGAGCTCACGGCGCGAAACGAGAAACAGCTCGTATTCAGTGCTGGGTTTCGAACCCGTGGTCTTTTTGCCCGAAGCAGAGACCTGATACCTAACACAGGCCGCAGACCACTCGACCACAGTGGCTGCATTAGTGAACATTTTATGTATATCATAATGATATGTAATTATTATATCAATATGTAATATTATTTTTATTATAGAGTAAGCTATAATGTATTAAATCATTTAACAAGATTTATTTGCTTCCATTTTAGAGCATAATTAGCCAGTAAAAATTCTGTAAACCCATGGAAAACAACCTTGTAAAATTTTGGTTTTAAATGTACTTACAATTTGTACCCCTTATTGTCATGGATACACACGTCCTACTCATTGTTATATACATGTGCCAAACATTTGACATCTTAATCCACTATGTATGGATAACATGCTGGCTTTGATTTCCCTGCGCTTTTCGGATTTTGATCTGCAAGATTTAACGAAGACGCACTGTGGGCGAGGATGAGCCGTAGCGACCACTCTGTACTGAGGTAGCGACTGTCCTGGCCTATAAAAATATTTATCGGGTGTTGTTCCGCAACTGAGGATGCATTCTTCATCTGTCGTTTTAAGTAGTTTTATTGTAACTGACTAGTTTTAAAAGCCCCAAATAAACACGCTATAGATGGAAAAACCTCGAACCCCAAATGAATACGACATAGAAGAAGGAGAACTTTGATAAACTAAGCATTAACTCATTTTTTAGGCCGAGCGTTTCATAAGCATTAAAATAATATGGTCAAGCAGGCAAGCAAACAGAGCTGTTACCTGTCTATTTGATTGTGATACAAACTAGTTAAGCCTTTGACGAGCAACGGTAGGTCTCTCGCGTACCGTCTTGTTGTATTCACCTCAAGCAAGTTAACTTCGTTCGTTGTGAATACAACTTTTCGTCATTCTCGCTATCGTCGCAGTTTAACGTTGCTGGTTGTGAAGGTGGCTGGTGGTGCTGGGATCCATTGAGTACCGTTATGATTGAAACGATTAATAGTTGGCGATTTATTTGGAATTGATGTTATTGTTCGTAATTACTATGTTTCCATAAGCCAAATGTTCTATGTTCAATGAACATGGAAGTTAGCCTAGAGAACCCTACTCAGAGATTTAGGTAAAGTTTCTTTTGTTATACCTGGAGTTGATGTTTTGGCCTCCCCAACTGATGTAATAGAATGAAATTTGGTCATCTGTATATACAGCCAGTTTGACAATGCTCATGTTCTGCAATTGAACATCTGGTCTAAGATTATAGCCCATACTGTGGTGCTGAGAGGCTGGTCCAATTTTCTATCTAAAAGTGTACCAACTAATGAGACTAAGAAATATTTTTGTTCACAAAATACTACCTGGGCTTAATGCTCCTAATTTTTTTATATTTAATGGAGTTTTAATGTTCCTACATCTATGTTTGTTAAGAATAGAGATATGGCTGCAGAGATCAAACCCATGGCTGGTTCTGGAGGAATTCAAAAGGCACTAACATCTGAAAAGCCAAATCTATTGGCAAAAATTGACAGTCCTGGTCATGAGGTTCATGCTGTGCAAATTTTGTCAGAAGGAAAATCAATTCTTTCCATCTCAGATGACAAGTAAGTTTTATATATGTTCTTTAATTTGAGGAATCTTTATTAGTTTTCAAGTGTTTGCATGAAACTTTGTTTGTAATAAATTGTTGTATTATTGATGCTCTAATGTACATGAGATTAGTTATGTTTGTTGTATTATTTTGCATCAAAATTATGAGTAACAACATTGAAACAATCAATTTTTTTAGATAGTTATTTTTGTTGTTAATTTAACAGTATTTTAATGCTTAGAAGTGTAAAAAATATCAGGGGTAAGATAGAATAATTTTTTTTCCAGATCTGTTCGTGTTTGGCAGCGGCGTGCAAATGGTCAATTTTGGCCAAGCGTATGCCATTACCTTCCCTCACCTCCCACAAGTCTGCACTACACGGCAGCCTCCCGCACCCTCATACTTGGCTTGCATAATGGCACTGTTATGGTAAGTTAATAACTTTCTATTCATGCTCACTTTCATTGTAATGATAGGTATTTTTTTATTCTAGGATAATGGGCTGTATGTAAAATGATTAATCAAGTTGCCATAGGTTAGAGCATTGCTGATCAAAGGGGTATACAATTAAATAGGATAGAGTTGCAATGTAAGGTAGATCTGTGTCTCTCTGTAGGTCTGAGGAACTGTGTGATGTTGTGATGCATGTGATGTGGTCAAGACAATTTGGTTTTGTTACTCGGGTGCAAAAGTATTTTAAGTAGTTTTGATTGTAAAGTGAAAGCTGTACAAATTTTGCAGCAAGTGGTATGTGGCTTTAATGATTGTTTAAATATTGTATAGATAACTGTGTTGTGTTGGTAAGCTTGTCCTAACTTCATTTAAGGAGTAAAGCACTGACTGGATGTTTGGTCTGTTTGCATACATTGATAGTTGTTCTAAAATAATTGTGCTAACATCACATAGAGAATGGCTGGCAGTAAAGCTAGAAAGGAGGCTTTCATAGCACAATTGAGTGAATGACTTGCAAGTTATAAGTGGATATGGTATTGTGCAAGGGTTTGAGTGATATAAAGAAATTTCTGTTTGATTGCTGAAAGTGCATAGGTGATGAGAAAGAGAAGATGGGATAGGAGATTGTAAGGCTGAAAACAGAGACTTTTTGAAGAGTGAGTTGGAGGAAAAAAGAAGCTGAATGGAGGAAAGAATGAGAAAGATGTGAGGAGTAAAAGGGAGGTGAATAGTGAGGCAAATGATGATGATGCTAGGCATGCTGGAGAGAAATAAATGGAGTAAAGTGAATGAAAAGATGAATGAATCTTAGATAAAAGTGGGTGAAAGGAAGATGAATGAGATGAGTGTGTTGAATGATAGGCATATTAAGAACAGGAGAATACAAGAAGGAATGAGACCAGTGATTAGAGTATGTAGAGATAGTTTGGTGGAAAATGTAAGTAGGTATGTAAGCATGACTGAAAGAAGTGGGTGCACAAGTTTGAGAGGGAAATGAGTAAGAGAGAATGGTGACCATGTTGAGAAGGTGATGGATGGTATGGATAGAGGTATGGTGATAGTGCAAGGAAGTGGCAATTGATTGCTTGAGAATGGAAGAGAATATACAATGAATGCAATTATAAAAGTGGTTGAAAGGGCATAGTCTTGAGTTGATATGACCAGCATGTAATTAGTTTGAACAATTATGCAATGAGGTAAATTGAGAACTGCATGAAAGGATTCTTGGTATGAATGCAAAAAGTGTGAACTTGGTTCCAGCTTCCTGGATATAGATGGGTTGATCAGGCTGGGTGTTTCTTGGGAGATGGAATCCACCTTTTACAAGAAGATGAGATGAAGCTCTCCCAGAGGTACATTTGCAGGATCAGAGCCATACATCATATATCATATCAAGGACTAATATAAACAGGACGTGCACCGCCATGTAGCTGACTACGGTAGCGGAGGCCAGTTTACTGAGCTCAGTTTGCCCCCATCTGTCACAGTGCGAACATTGTCGTAGTCTGTCGCTCGGTTTGAATCGGACATTGTTGTTTGTTTCGAGGCACATTGCTGCATTTCTAAGTGGATACTGTTTGTTTACAAAGTTTATTGCTAATTATACGTATTAAAAATGCCGAACAAGTGTGGGGTTGTGTGAACAAATGAAATCCCTCCCAGTATCTTCAATGTGCCTGCTTCATGTCTGCCATCTCCAAAACCTGCACCTCGCCCGGCGAAAGTTGAAGACTAACAACTGAGGTATTTTCTTCAGAAGGATAAGATTACTTCATTTGATGCTTTCAAACCTGAACGTAACCTGCAGAAGCAGTATAAGAACTTGATTTTTTCAAGATCGATAGAACGGCTTGTGTGTTTGTTCATAACCGGCTACTTCAGTGAGTGCAGCCTGTTTGTGATTGTCGAAAACAAGCCCACTTTGTGTTCCCCACTAACGCTCAGTACGTTCAAGAACGGCATTAGTGTACCACTGTTTAAGACACTTCATCCCAACAATGGTTCGAGATCGTATACTCAGTTCGACGAAACTGTGCGCTTGGCAATGCACTATGACATCCCGTTTGACAAAACGATCCAAAATGTTGTCACTCTTCTTCAAGCTCACACATCAGCCTGTATCCACACGGGGAAGGAGAAAAAAGTTGGTAATTTTGACGTCAGTTGAAACTTTTATTACGGAAGCAGTTTTTCATGAATGATTATTGTTTTGCTCTTCAATCATACCCAAAGTGTAATTATGAACAGCTCAGAGACCTCTTGGTGCTACCATGCAACCGTAAGCTGCAGTACATCACTTCATCTATTGACGAGGACCAGGTGCTGAAGGAAACATTTGACGAAGTCCAGACACTGAAACTGAAGAATGTGTTTCTCTTGGTAGATGAAGTACAGATTCGCCCAACTGTTTAATTTTCTGGTGGGTTGCTAAGTGGCAGGGCCGAGAACAACCGAGACTGCAAGGCCACTTCTATTCTAATCACTAGGTAATTGCAGTGCCACAGCCAAGCATCCTCTTGACAACGAGCGTGTCTGGTTTCTTCTTTTTGACACAGTACATCTGCTAAATAACTGGAGCTACATCTGCTAAACAACTGCATCTGTAACAACTGGATTGGTGAGAAAGGCCAGAAGATCAGTCTTGACAATGAAACACGGCATCATTTGCAGACGTCAAGGAACTGTACGAGTCAAAGAAAGGCAGTATTCTGACGACTACTACACTCACTCAATTTGCTGTCAACTCCTCAAATTTGCTGTCAACCCCTCAGAGAAAGACTAGCAAAAGAATGCAGTCCTTCTTCAGAGCTTTGTCAACAAGGCCCGGTTGGCTGACTAATCGCTGCAGTTTGGTAGGTTTTTACTTCTATGTCTGTTTGTTTATATGCGTGAATGTTTGTATGTTTGATTGTTTGCATTGGAAAAGGTTAAACTATAATCAATTTGTATAAAGTCTAAAACTGCAGCAACTCTACTTTCTATAAAGTGGTCACTAAGCTCATACAATAATACATGTTAAGTCCGGTTAAAATTGGTATTTCAATGCATTACAGTGCTTTAAACCATTTAAAACTCTCCGTAAAACCTTATTATCGCTGCTATTGCTTGAAAGAAGTAATTTTTAATCAATTTGTCCGATAGAAAATGTTATGTTACTAAGAATGCAATGGCCTCCGCTCGCGTAGTCAGCTATATGGCGGTGCATGTCCTGTTTATAGTAGTCCTTGTATCATATGTATATTCCCTTAACAAGCATGCAGGAACTGTATTTATCCATGTCGAGAAGATTGCGAGCTGTTTTGGATGCCACCGGTTTTCCTACACCATATTAGGCAAAGAAACACATTTTTTATGTGTTTCTATATGTTTGTTCAACCCCTGCATATATGTATACAAATCCTATATTGTATGAGTTTTAGGTCATTGTATGTACTCCAAAACTTTGTCTTCATTTGCCATTGGAAATGAAAATTTTTTTATGTAAATGGTTCTTTAACCTTTGATAACCTGTTGCAGGAATTTGAAGTGGCTGTAGATGAGAACAGCTTGAATCACCTTCGGGACTACTTGAGTCATCAAGGAAGAGTTACAGGGGTTTATTTTTCTGGTCAACATTCCTGGATGCTCTCCATATCCAGAGACAAGTTCTTCTGCTTTCACTCTACAACCACAGGCCATAGGTCTGATTTTCCTAAAGTTTGGTGGGCCAATATGTGATAGAGATTTCTCTCAAGTTTAAAGTGTTTTTTATGTAAAAGTAGTTAATATCTTCAGCTATTCAGTGTTGTAATATGGGAAGGTAATTTTTTGAGGAAAGTATGTGTCTACTTACCAGAAAGACTTCTTATTTCTCCTTCTTTGACCTTCTTGTCATCAGGTCGAGTTCAAGCCTGAGTGTCTCAATAACTTTGGAAATTATACAGAAACTTACCTCTGATGAACAAGCCAAAATCTCTTAAATGTTGCCACTATCAGTAATAAACACTCAAGCTCTAAATTACTAAGGATTAGTTCTAGATGGAAATAGGGAGTATATTTCATAATTCATTTAATTAAGTTATCATTGAAGAATACTCTTCCCGTGTAGGTAGTCTTAAGGAAATTAATTTTCAGATGTTATTAGAAATTGGTAGCTTCTTTGATGATGCATGGACATTCTGAACTTCTCTGATGCATTTAATTGTCAACATGTTTGGAGATCTAGCATTCCCTGGGTGATTTAAGCAAAGATAATGTTGCCTGTTCCAGGAGTCAGTTTTGAGTTTAGCTGTAAGGTCTCATCTTTCTATTTCCTCTTTTTGTCTAGTGTTATCAAGTAGTGCTTTTTCATCATCCTTTATTTTTCAGTTTGCCTTTATATGACATACTGCATCTTTGACTAGCTATAGTGGGCTATGCTGCCAATGATGCTTAAATTTGTATAAATTTAGTGCCACCGGAATGAAGTATGAAGGCTTTTGAGTATTAAATTTAGCTGAAATATGGTTGACGTATTTTTATAATGATAAAATTAATAATTGTTAGGTGTATTCAAGCTTGCTTATATTAAATCATCATTAAGTTGCCATTCTAATGTTTTTAACTTGAATGAAACTGTAATTCAAATTATTTATCAACTGTGTGAATGGTCAAAGTTTTTGTTAGATTTACGATCATTTTAAGGTAAATTGAATACTAATGTGCCCAAATGGGCTGGTATCTGTCTTTACTTATTTGCATTGCCAATGGTCCACATTAAATCTATTCTTATTTCGCTGCTAAACACTTGATGTCTCACTAATTTTAGTGGAAACAGTTTTTACTGTGTTCTGTTGGAATGAAAAGTATTTCAACTGCATACACAATCTCTAGACATTTAAATTTCAAATTATCTTTTCACTACCTTGAGAAAGACTAGCTTTGTTGACTGCAGCATCTCATTACAGACTTGGTGGGTATGAATGTGGAGGTTGGTGCTCTTCCATCGAGTTTGACTCGCTCACCAGCCACGTGTTCGTGGGAGACTACACTGGCGTCATCACCATGCTCAAGCTGGACTCCGGGGGCTGTACGCTGGTTACCACACTAAGAGTATGAATATTACACTTTTCTCTATCATATGAAGAGTATTTACTAAGGATTACTTTTTTGTTACCTTGCAGTATGGAATATGACAAGGATAAAGCAAGTGGCTTAAGATTGTTTGTAACATAGTTCTATTACATAAATATGATAATTCATTTACGTATGCCTAGGTAAGTGTACAGTAATGGAGAAAATTTAAAATATTGGTGAGACCAAGGAACTGCCAGTATTCTTACTATCAGCACCCACTGCCTCCTGTCTGTACTATTGCCACTCCATTCACCTCATCAGAGGGTAAAGAAATGTAAGAAAGAAGAAAAGTTACAGTCATCCATGTTCAGCCTCAGCCATCAGTATTTGGAATTTGAAGTGTCGTTGTGGTGCAATTTATTCTACTTTAGATTGTCCAGGCATTCATACAATTTTTTTTTCTCAGTAAATTAGATAATTTTAGAAAATGCATCAATGGTTCTGAATTCTTTCCATTTTAAAAGATAAGATTCCAGGGTCTGAGTGGGCATAGATATTGTATTATTGGTACATGATACTTATAACGTATATATACTTTTAAATAAACCATTAAAAATGTAGGTTATTCACCCCCTTTTATTTTGAAGAGCTGCGTTTGCATGCGGGTATTTGAAATTACAAGTAGGCCTATTCCATGAGGTTACATATGATACTTCAAGGTATTTTATCCAGTGACTCGTCAGCTCTTGACACCTCATCACTGGTGTGGCAACCTGCTACTCAAGTTTTTTTCTGTAATTGATCGAGAATGCTAATGCTTTGAAGTTGGAGACTTTTTTCTTTTGTGTTTTTGCAAAGTATTTTCTGATATTTAGTGTCCATTCTTTGGGTGATTACGAACTTTAAATCTCATTCCTGTAACACCTGTAAAGGCACACTTCCACACTAACCCATTGTTGGCAGATACTGTACACCAGTGTGCACTAAGCCTGTATTGCTAGGTACTGTGCATCACAACACCAGTGCTACCAGGTACTGTAGTACACCACAACACTCGTGCTACCAGGTACTGTAGTACACCACAACACCCGTGCTACCAGGTACTGTAGTACACCACAACACCCGTGCTACCAGGTACTGTTGTAGTACACCACAACACCCATACTAAACCCTTGTTGCCAGATACTGTACATCACAACGCCCGTATTTACCTTGGCTTTACACTGCAGGGACACACTCA
>VCRD01004463.1:16370-32766 GCA_006783055.1 Trinorchestia longiramus
ATTTACCAAGGATTAAATGCATGCTTCTGAAATCGGCCATTATTTTTGTAACAACCTAATATTGCCACTCCATTCACCTCATCTGAGGGTAAAGAAATGTAAGAAGGAAGAAAAGTTACTGTCATCCATGTTCAGCCTCAGCCATCAGTATTTGGAATTTGAAGTGTCGTTGTGGTGCAATTTATTCTACTTTAGATTGTCCAGGCATTCATACAATTTTTTCTTCTTAGTAAATTAGATAATTTTAGAAAATGCATCAATGGTTCTGAATTCTTTCCATTTTAAAAGACAAGATTCCAGGGTCTGAGTGGACATAGATATTGTATTATTGGTACATGATACTTATAATGTATATATACTTTTAAATAAACCATTAAAAATGTAGGTTATTCACCCCCTTTTATTTCGAAGAGCTGCGTTTGCATGCGGGTATTTGAAATTACAAGTAGGCCTATTCCATGAGGTTACATATGATACTTCAAGGTATTTTATCCAGTGACTCATAAGCTCTTGACACCTCATCACTGGTGTGGCAGCCTGCAACTCAAATTTTTTTCTGTGATTGATTGAGAATGCTAATGCTTTGAAGTTGGAGACTTCTTTCATTTGTGTTTTTGCAAAGTATTTTCTGATATTTAGTGTCCATTCTTTGGGTGATTACGAACTTTAAATCTCATTTCTGTAACACCTGTAAAGGCACACTTCCACAATAACCCATTGTTGGCAGATACTGTACACCAGTGTGCACTAAGCCTGACTTGCTAGGTACTGTGCATCACAACACCAGTGCTACCAGGTACTGTAGTACACCACAACACCCGTGCTACCAGGTACTGTAGTACACCACAACACCTGTGCTACCAGGTACTGTAGTACACCACAACACCCGTGCTACCAGGTACTGTTGTAGTACACCACAACACCCGCACTAAGCCCTTGTTGCCAGATACTGTACATCACAACGCCCGTATTTACCTTGGCTTTACACTGCAGGGACACACTCACTGCGTCGACTGCCTTGCTTGGGACGGTGGAATGCAGCAGTTGTTCAGCGGGTCCCATGACTACTGCGTCATGGTGTGGGATGTGGGTGGGGGCAAGGGCGCTGCCTATGAGCTGCAAGGACACACGTACGTAATTTTGTATTTGCGTTTGCAATTAGTGTGTACTCTCTTTTAACGTGAAATTTCTCTGGGTTTTACCTAGTTTTTGACCACAGTGCTTCTGTGTTTTTTCTGTACTGCGTTTTAAGGTAGAATGTCTAACCAAACTGCATAAACGTTCTGTGATAAACACCTATGCAGTTGTCTAAATGGATGCTTGCATTTAAACACAATTTTGATTGGGACTTGTGATCGGGCTAACAGGCGGGGCATACAGTACTACTCTAACTTAAGTCTTAACTCGTAATACGTATAAATCTTTTGTTGAAACTGAAACCCAATTTGTGATTGCTAGATTGCACGAGTGCCAGAAGACTGTTATTGTAAAGTTTTAGAAGAACAAGCAAGAAAACTTGAAAGTTTTTTTTCGAGGGATATAGAACTGCATCTTCCTTTATCTAGATGGAAGATGCCATTCTACACAGCACAGACGTGCATGGATTAGTGGCTGTTTCATTTGGAATTTTCTTTTAGAAATAATGTACTACTAACGCTTAGCTCATGAGTGCCATTTGGGAATCCCTGTTCTCCAAAAATTCCGATCTTGTGAGCAAGAGAGCTGTCTTGTCATTACCAGGGTATTTAATTAAATACCAGGCACTTGCTGTAACTTGAGATATTTTCAGTAAATACGCAGTATAACTCGCACGTTTCAAAAGTGGCGCTACTAAATAACAGAATAAAAGAATATTTTTCACAGTTAACTTTCACTCCTGGTAAATATTACAACAGTGTTGTACTATGATAACAGTTCTCAGTAACACAATAGGTTATTGTGGGTTTTCCATGCAACTACGCAGGTAGAAATGGTAAAAGCCTTAAATAGTCGTGCAAAAAACACCGACATTTTTGTATATGGGTGTAGTTGTTCAGGCAAAACATTTATATTCTGTGTACATTTAACTTTTAAAGTTCGTCCCTTGGCAGTTAATCATAATTATTGGTCTTATTCATACACCATGAATGACATGCCGTTGCTAATGCCGTTGTTTAGTGACTTGATGCTTTCCTTCTTTCAATCAAGGCAGTGTGTGTAAAGTCGAGGCAGTGCTGAACTTTTACCTCATGTTCAATATTTGTAGGCATCCCTTTATGCCAAAAGCTACGATTTCATATTGTCTGGCTTTTTTTTACTGGTATGCTATTCCTTGATTCCAGTGCATGCATTTGTTTTGCGCAATAACTAACTCCTAAGCTTATTCATGTGGTATGAAATTCTTACTGGTGCTAACGCATGTCATAAATAGTGTCCTGTTAGTAGCATTAATATCCTTGTCTTGAATCATATTACTCCTGGTGAAATAAGCCCAGCTAAGCTGGTCACAACATAAAAATTAACTGTAGTTTACGTGCAGAGGTAAAGTCCGCTGCCTCCACCACAACCCTGAGCGCAAGGTGCTGGTGTCTGGAGCGGAGGACAGCATGCTTGTCTGGTGGGACATGGCCGCCACGCGCCTCGTGGTGAGTGGTAGCAGCTCATGCTGGCATGTCTGTCATCCACATGCTGTACATCAGGGCCCTCACTCCACTATTGGAATAAGAATACATAGTGATAAGCATGGCTGAAGAGCAGGTGTTCTCGCGAACTGCTTAGTTTTCATGGTACATCGTATTATTCATAGCCTAATAACAGGTGTTCTCGCTCACTGTTTAGTTTTTTGGGTGACGTTTGCGCCTTGTGATAGTGACGTAACGTGACACTGATAATCTTCATGGAAGTGACTTTTACTGAGGGTTTTGAAACAAATCTATTATCCATATACAGTATATCTTGGAGAGTCTTCGATCAGTGTTTGCACCTGTGCACTCCTGCTGTCGTTTGTTGCCTTGCTAAACTTCTCTGTTACTTGATCAAACTAGAAACCATTCTATAATCCTTTTTATAATTTTACGTAGTTATTGTGCAATAAAGAAAAATAATAAATATCCTTTTAAAGCAGTGGTTCCCAAACTTTTTGTGATCAAGTACCACTTGGAGGTCCCGTACAGTTGCCGCGTACCACCTGTTTCGTCAGCCACAAAATGTTATTTCTTGTCCATAAAATGCAACGAATACTGCGTATTAGCTGCTAATATGTAGTATTAGTTGCATTTTATCTTGCAAAATGCGCTAATAATTAGCGCATTAAGTAAGTGTACTGTTTGAATTTAACGGTGGACCGCTGGGACAAGGTGGGTGGTGTGTGGCAACAGTTGCAAATCGTTGCCAGATTATCCTGTGTTAGGCAGTAAACATTTTTGTGAAGTAAAAAATAACAAAATAAAAATTGTTCATGACCCCGAAAGTGTTCGCGTACCACCTGGAAGGTCCTTGCGTACCACTAGTGGTGCGCGTACCACAGTTTGGGAACCACTGTTTTAAAGCAAACTGTTAGTTAATACATCAAGCTGAGAAGAAGAGATCTGGGAAACTAAACGGTTGTCGCTCTGGCTGCTGGTTGGAAAGGTTGGCAACTTAACATAGATATACTGGTTGCCCGGTGACAGTTTGACGTCTTCATTTTTTACTTATGAATCATTACATAGCTTTGAAAAACGTATGAAGAGAAAGAAATTTCGTTTTAGATAAAGCTGGGCAGCTTTTGCATCATATTTTCGTTGATTCTTGTTGGCTGTTCCAAAGGGAGCTCTGCAATCAGTATGACGTTAAGTTGTCGATGTTATGAAAAATGATGCAATTTTTCATTTTTCGAAAACTAACGTTTTCATGTCGACTCTTCCGATCAGATATCGTAGTAATTGCCTTCCTATTTATTTTTGAGGGTTGCCAAGTGATTAGAATGAGCGCTTGTGGTGTAGTTTATGTCTGTGTAAAATGTATATGTTGGAAATTATATGAGTTCAGAAACTTAGGTGTTGTTGTTCGATGCTTCAATAAAAATTGCTAGCTTGTCTTCAATCAGAAGTTATTACACCGTGAATATCAACAAATTCTTGGGCTTATGTGTTGTTAAGCAACAATGTATTTTCTATTACCGCTTTCTTTCATCCTTTATAGCTTGTGAAGACACTGCGGTAACGTTGGTTATTTGACCGTGATGTTGTGTATTGCACCAATGATCACTTGCGTTCATTTACTCTTACTCGACTCAAAACCGTATTCAGTTCAACGATACATCACAGTTCATATAATTGACTCAGTTATGACCTTGAACCTTAACATTCTTTGAGCTAAAATCATACACCAATTTTAAGCGTTTTGATTTTTTTCTGATGTATGAAACTAATTGTGTGCTGAAACGGAGCTTGCAGAGTATAGACTTTTATTTGGTTTAGGAATTATTTATGTATGTGTAAAATACTTGATAATAAATTGAATCATTTGTTGACGAATATTACAATGGCAATATGTTTTGAAGGAGTCGACTAGCGCTTTGTGCCTTAATTTTCTTGGTTCATTCTGATGTGAGTGCTGAGGAATCATATTGGCAAACTGAAATCGTAATCTAAAATTGCGTGTTTTTGCTTTTTGATGTCGGGGTATTCTATTCTCCAAGGGAGATCAGCTGACAGGGATTTTCTTTCAATTTATTTGCATAAGGAGGTTTGTGGGAATCCTCCGCTTCAGTTAGAGGAGGTGGAGGGGAAAGGTAAAATGTGTCATATAAACATCGTATTAACGTGATATTAAGTTTAGGCTAATTTCTGTGTTAAAATTGGCATAATTATTTTGGAATTTTCCCCAGACCCCAGAGTGGAGTGAGAGCGACAGCTGCCAATACTGCAGTCGCCCCTTTTACTGGAACGTGCGGGCTATGATCAACCAGAAGCAGCTCGGTCTGCGGCAGCATCATTGCAGGTCCTTTCTAGTAATAGATTCCGTGTTTGAATACGGTACTTGTGCTCAGTTATTACGAAATGGATGATTTGTTCTATAAAGTTGAAATGTATCTCCTAGAGGGAATTTGTTTGCCTATGTACATATAGCTATTTCAGCTACCCAACTTTCACTATTTGATATCTCTTTTGAGAGTTATTACGCTTCCGGAGCTGAATCTTGTACTTCATCAGCCAAATCAGTGCCTTCAGTCATTATATCAGTCTCCTGCTTTTCTTTACAATCACGTTTCTCGAATTTTTTCTTCCTTATCCTTATGTAAGAACAAGCATAATTTAAAATCTGCTTGTATGTGTGTTTCTATACCTCTTAATAATGAGGATTCACTAATGCATCAAATATGTTTCTGTATTGTTCCTTCGAAATAAGAAGGCAAAGGACTCTTGAATAATTAGTTCAAATTAAGCGAGGCTCCACTGAAGTGACTTTTACTACAAGTCCCGGTAGCTCTCGCCAGTTCACCCCTGTTGCAGCATCCTGGTTCCTGTTACTTTCATTATCGTCCATCAGAGAGGAAGCTTGGTTCACCAAAGCCTCTTCAGGGGTGTGTCTCACTACGTTGTTGGTGTATAGTCTAACTGCCTTATTCTGGCTGTATTTGTATTTATATATTTGTATTCGTATTGCTGTTGTGAATGATTTCATCAGCAAACGTTTTATTGTATTTCCTAATTCATTTTATAATACAATTCTATCCCATGAGAGGTGGCAGTCAAGTGAAAAATTTCATTTGAATTTTTCATTTTAAATTGAAATCTGATTAAATTTTTAAAAAGTCTTACCTAGGACAAATATTTTAAACACCGAAATAAGTTGCAAAAACCTTAGATTTGCGAAAACGGAAAGTTTAGACATTCGAGATGCCCCTCCCAGCTCTGTATTTGCACGTTGATTCGTGTTCAGCGTGTAATGTGCGTGTGGTGAGTGTGCAGGAAGTGCGGCAAGGCTGTGTGTGACAGCTGCTCAGCGCGCCGCACCAACATTCCTGCCATGGGCTTTGAGTTCAACGTGCGCGTGTGTGAGAAGTGCTACGAGACCATCTCTGACAGAGAGTAAGTGCTCCATCTATCCCCACCTTATTTTATAAGAAGAGTTCCTTGATGCTTGCCCATGTATGACGTGATCACTGCTTTTGTGTGGTTCCTCTTTCATGAATTTAAATTTTATCTTAGATAAATTTCTAAGCAAGTCTTCTCGCAATTTGTGGGAATTCAAAATTTTGAAAACCATTGTTTCACTAAGTTCCATTGCACTTTCTAATACAGTACGTCTTTGGTTTCGTCGTGATTGTTCTTAAAGGAATTGAACATTACGGCGACCAGCGTTTTGGCGAAGTTGTATGTGATGCATTCTTAAAACATATAGTTTACCGTGTTTGCGTCTCACATTTTATTAATAAATTAAGTAAACAGAAGTGTATGGTAGTGTGAGTGGCACAAGGATGAGGAAGAAAAAACAATCTCCAGCAAGTGTGACTGATGGAGATTTAAGAGAGTAAATATTTTGTGTTATTAGACGACGTCCGTTAAAATAATGAAGGTATTGATAAAACTGAGTGTAAACTATCAGTAACAATTTTCTAACTGCCCCAAGGACTCAGCGTGTATCGATACAACCTCACGCGGTTCTCTGATAGACTGCAGTTTAATATGATGTTAGGAATACCAGGTGCAGAAAGCTTGGAATTTTTCTCATGTCTCTTCTTCGTTCCATCATCGTCATACAGAGCAACCGTTTCCGAAATAGTGTGAACTTGTCTTGTGCACATTTGCAGTTGCTTATCTAAGAAAGTTTTATTTTCATGCTTTCAGGACGGAGGCTGGGTAAGTCTTCTCGGGTTCCTCCTTATTCTATGAACTGTAACGCATGAGACACTCTTTCTCATTGTCTTCAAAGTTTATTTCATGTTTACTGAAATCATTCTGATGGTTCTTTTGAAATCGAAGTGTAAGTACAATGTTCATGTTATGAATTTGTAGCACTTAGTTTTTTATCCTGCAACGGTATCAAGATAAAGTATGTGAGTATGTATTCGTGGCTAAAATTTAGTAAACTTCCAAGCAAATCTGCTGGGAGTGGTATTCGATTTCGAGTGTTAGTTGGTGTGTTAGGTAGATTGTTGGCCAGCATGTTTTTCTTTGCTCGTGTATTGTTTTTTAATGGCGAGTAAGCAAAAAATGATCGAAAGTGTTATAAATATTTGTCCTGTTC
Source organism: Trinorchestia longiramus (assembly GCA_006783055.1). Taxonomy (NCBI): domain Eukaryota; kingdom Metazoa; phylum Arthropoda; class Malacostraca; order Amphipoda; family Talitridae; genus Trinorchestia; species Trinorchestia longiramus. Next base: position 23,583 of record VCRD01004463.1, read on the forward strand.
ATCCCTCTTCGAAGCTGAGTTCTTCTAACTTCCTTTTTAATAAGACACATTTTCTTTTGTCTGGTTGATGTGCTGTGACTACGATACACTGACAGCGTCCATGTATCTAGGAGACCTTGGCTCCCCTTAAGCATGAAGAGGATTGTCGTTTATGGTTTTTCATCTTTGGAACCAAACGCTCTTTGGGGATGTGTAGGGCTCCTGGGTTTGACTTAGGGGCTAAAACAAGTGGTTCCTGTGTTGATCGGTGTACCTCCAGGACCATGTGCTCTCTGTGTTGTAACTCGAGGTTCTCCCGGCAAAAGGAGCTGCACCTGTAGAAGTCACCTGTGGGTTAAAATCTTCGGCTTTATCTTGGTGTAATGTATTTATACTCTTCTTTGATTAATTGCTTTTTTAGTAAATTACGCAATTTTTTAGTGCATAGGAAATGAATTGATAATTTAGAGTCTGTAACCAACTGTTCTAATGAATAACAGGGATTTTAGACCATATGTTTTTTTTCGTTTAGGTGCTTATTTGTACTCGTTGAAATATATAATGCTTGATTTTGTTCTGTGCGGCAACATAACTTTCTTCTTCAAAGCACTTTGATTTGAAAATAAGGTAGTTATGTTGCCGCTCTCACAAAATTGAAATACTTCGCTGTTTGTAGCTGCCGTAGAAGGAAGCAGTGGGTATGAGAATCTGTCTTTGATTTAGTTAAGGATTGGTTACGTCTTGTTCCTCTAATTCTTGTATTTTTTATGGAGGGAAATGATTTGTCATTCTAGAGTCCTCCCGCTCTAGTTATTTATCGTTTCTTCATTTTTTTAGTGCATGGCAAAAAATAAATGGAGAAAAACACTGTATTTCCAATAAAGTTAATACATTGTACTCCAGAGAAGACCAAAAGCTCTTTCTTTTGCTAGTCCATGGTGCTCAAGAAAAGTAAAAGCGCAATGTTAGATGCATCCTAATTTTAGCAGTAGTAATAGTAATAACACACATGTCATATTAATACTCATTCTGCTTGCAGCCGAGAGAGTCTGGCCGTATTCCACGAAGCTAAGCATCCTGTTACAGCGATGTCTGTGGACCTCGATATCGGCACCCTTGTTACCGTCGGTCAGTCAAATTATGTTATCATTTTTAAATAATGTTTTTTGAAAAGTAAAAGATCTGGAAGCGTGAATTACGAGACGAGAGAGAGAGAGAGAAAAAAAATGGGCTGTAATTTCAATATTGTCCTGAGACGTCAAGAATATTGTGAGTTAGTGAGATGTAGTCAAGTTAGGAGTGTGAAAAAAGTGTGAAGAATTTGATGTTCATTGTTTTAATTTTCGAAAAGCTCTCCTGTTTTTTCTTAATACCACACTCATGACCCCATTCTGATTTCTCGTTCTTTCCCGTCATTGTACAGGGTAATCCCATAAAAACGTGTTCCGCTTCATGATGCTTTGTTTCTTAATTTTTTGTTGGAATTAAATGAAACTTCCGTTATCGTCCTGACAGGTCAGGATAGAAAATAAATATGAATAAATTAGAACTTCCATTAGAGAAAAAAGGGACAGAGGGATATTCGCTGATTGGCAATACCGAGACGCCAACAGCGTAAGCGACACATATGCCAGCGTCGCTTTGTCTTTCCCACCATCGTTGAAGCCACACGTAGGCAGTATTGTTCTTAAAAACAGTGTTAAGTCCACACCAAATGAAAATATCACGGCTTCAATACACTCAACTTCCAACGACCTCATTATTTATTCTACGGGACACGCCTAAATCCCGGACAGTTATAACTACTTTATTTTGTTCAAATGTTAAATTAAACGACTTTGGGCCTTTTCTTCTTCATCGTAGAGCGTGTGTTTGAGATGAACTCTATGTAGCCCCGTGCATTTCTTGAGGTGCAACACACCTCAAAGGACCGAGAAATTGCAAACTTACTGTTCGATCGTTGTCTGGCTGAAGTTTAATATAATGAGCGTATACAAAGATTTTAATACCGAGAAGTTTTCCAATGCGATGAGCAATCATAATCTACCCTTGCACTTGCCCCTTATCTGAAGAGGGTAGCCGTTTTATAGAGCTGCAAACTATTCTAAGAATGAAAAACTTCTTAGTTCCGTCGCTTTGGTTTTGTTTCATTAATTATGTAGAGTGCTCGTCTGAGTGCCTCTACGACCTTTTATTTGTGTAGAAACTTTGCATAGCTAAGAGGTATCAAACACTGTTTTTGTGCTCTCTTCACTACTGTGATACTAAGGGAATAAATTCAGTCAAACCACAAACTGTAAAAACCTAATATTTGATTTTTATTTCTATCTCTGATGAATAGAAAAAGTATTACCGGTACAGTGAGATGTACAAGAATATTATTAAATTTTTTATCAGTATAAATAGGCCACTCTTTCACAATTGTCTGAGTTACCTCATTTAAGTCATATCCTTACGTTCTTATTCTTTTTAGCTCATTTTCTTCTTTGTTACTAGCTTAGAAAACCAGTTATCATTACTTTGATTATTTCTCAACCTACCGCCGTCAACTGAGTGATTAATTCCCACGTGTTAATGATTTATTCAGTTCTAATACCCACTTTTAAATACAGGCACAGACAACATCATCAAAGTGTGGGACGTGAAGCCGATTCTGAACAACTGATCCTAGCGGGTGCACGAGCGCCTGTGCTGCCGCGGTCGTACGTGCCAGAGCCTCAGCGGAAACTTGTGTTTGTTTGATGACGCCATGACGCGTTGGCATAAAAATAGTTACTTGGGCACTGATCTCGAAAAATTTTGAATCGTAATTACTCATGGTTGAGTGCTGATGTTATAAAATTTTATTACTTTAAGGATGGCGTTGTCTATTGCGCTAGAACTGTTTTTGGGTTTACTTTGGAGGCTGTTGTATCCAGCGCCAGGGTTGAGCCGCGCCGTTGTCTAAAAGCTCCACGGACGAGCGTTGGGGTCAAAATTCCAAGTTGTTCATTGAGTTATTCAAGCATGAGTAATCATGCGTATGGAAGATCATTATTGAGAAAACATGTTGATTATATTCCCAGGGATATTAAGGAAAGTACCTTGGTATAATATTCATTATTTGATTGAACCATTTAAAGATTGTGTCTGCTCATCGACCTTTCGTGTTTTACTTTGGTACTTTAATTTTGCGTTAAAATAGCGAGTAATTTTTCAGCAGAGCAAAAGTGTGGTTGACGCTAGTCACAAGTGCCTTTAGGTGACAGTGCGGCTCCTGCTGGACCCACGCTAGTGAGGTCACCTAGGGTTGAAGTATTTGACTTTGATTTCCTTCCTTGGAAAGGGAGTGACTTCGAGAGGAAAATTGACTACTAATGTTCAATGTTTTATCGTCTCAATTCCTACAGGTTTATTAATGGATCTATCGTTGACGACATTGAAGCGTTAGATTCTATGCACTTTAATTTTGTATTGCTCTGACTGCGGAGTATAGTATATCTTATTTAGTTTTTATCGTGATAGATTTCGTTTATTTCAGTATATCTATTAAAATATGTTGAGAGTTTGATTATAGTCGTGAGTGGCGTAAGCTACTGTCTTAATATCTTGTTTCGAGGGATTTGTATTATATTTTCTTATTCCTTTGCATATATTGTACATGATTGCTCTTTTTTATATTCCTATTTCCAATTATATTTTGTAGGTACACTCAAATTTTGATTCTCTCGACAGAATTATTCTTCCAAGATGCAAGTCATTTTTTCAAGTCTAGCCCTGTAATACCAATGCTTATTTTTATTGGGAATTTTTTCTATCTGGAGTTGATTTATTTTGAAATGGTTAACGAAGAATATTTCTCTACTCGTCAGCAAAATAATTCTCTTTGTTTGAGGCTGACCATCGTTCAATGAAGCCATCGAGATGCCTGCAGTCACTTCAGTAGAGGTCTAGGATGAGTCAATGTGCTCCGTGATGTGTGTGCTGTCACGTCGGCAATTTATTGGAAGTAGTGGCTTCTGTAGTGAAGACTGCTATCTACTTACTGTATAGAGACGATACTTATATTTTTCTGAGTGTCCGGAAGATGTTGCTAATAGGATGAACGTTTTAAGAAATAGGTTTTTGAACTCGCATGAATCATTAATTAGTGTCTATTTACTTCTAAGTGCTCCTTAAAGGTTTCTCTAGGGCACTCGTTTCCGTTTTCGTATATTCCTGGAGAACTGAAGCAATTCTTTGTGATACTTTTACACGTTTACATATCTATTATATTAGCTGGCCCGTCATGCTTTCCTAGCCATGCCGGTCAGTATGTTTCAGTACTTCGAATTTATGATTAAGTTTAAATGCTTTTGTGATTTATGATACGTTTTTATGCAGCATGTAGTTGTGCTAGCGTTTGTATCATGCTTAAGACTTTGAAGCAGCTGTTCTTCAGAAGTTAACTTCGCTTAGTGCACCTTGTTTACCTCATTAATGGCGTGTGTCCATTTTCTTAAGATCATCTCTCCCGTAAATTTAGTTATCAAAGTTGGACCTAATTCCCATTTTTAGTATTTTGTTCGTTATATACGTAATCCCTCGTCCAAGTTGACACCAAAACCTGTTTGAGGTGTGGACTCTGTAGCAACAGCGCCAGTTTAGGTCTCACAAAATTTGTCAGATTCATGCTGACAACGAACTATTTAACCCATTGTCTACCTACTGTGCCTCTCGCTATCGTCGTGATCACAGCAAGCGAGGCAACTTTGCTTGCAGTGAACACGACCAATGCTACAATCGTGTTCCCAGTACGCACTGTGAACACTTGGTAGAGAGTTGCAGTCAGTAGACAAAAGACTGAAGCACTGTTACTTGCAGTGTAGCAAAGATTAGACGGGGATGCAGGGAGTGACCATGCAGAACGAAGCATCCTTTATTCAGCTGCCTCCTTGATGTGTAACAGGGAATGGGAGTTTAATGTATACAGTACGCAGCAATATCAGGCGTTTTCATGTTATATGTAAGGAGTAGATAGCGTTCATTATTTTTGTATCTGCTTATTCTTGATAATGTTGACATTCACTTATCCATCTTCTTTAATAATTGTTGTGCTGAGGGGCCGAGCCACATCCCACCGGACAGCGGCCCTTAAACCATTGGAGGAAATGAGAAAAATTTAAGAATGGAAGAAGTGGTGTTCGAGGTGTGCACCGGAATAACGCGCAGCTACCTCTTCTAAAATAAGTAAGCCCAACTTCTCTAGTATTGGCTACCACAGCAGACTCTCACAGCTAGTGCGTCTAGCGGTTATTGGTAGCTCAGAGTGCTTTGATGCTGAATCCACTAGGAGCCCTAACTACTACAGGTGCTATAAGCATGATACCCGTTGTGAGAAGTTGAAGAATCCTAACTTTCCTCCTCCAAAAATTACTAAAACTCTAAAATACAATTAATCAGCACATGTTCATTATGAAATATCGTTTGATCAGTTATGTTCACTTACTTTAGATGCACTTGGCACTTTCTAGTGTCTTTAGTTCAAGTATATTATCAGTGAGTTTACGATCAGAAGTATTTAGATAGATACGTGGAGTCTTTGTTTATAGATATCTAGTCTGTGCGTTTACTATTTCTAGTTTCTTAAAGTGCTCTGGAGTGACATTAGTTAGTTTCGTGTTTTCTAATTTCAACTTCCGATGCAACATTGTGGGGTAAATAGGTTTTATATGAACGATATCGATGTTGCTTATAGTAATTAAATGTACGTTGTCTAGCAAAATATTTTTGGCTATTTATATACCGAAGGAAGAATGTGCCAACGAGCATCTTGACCAAGACTGAACGAACATTTTCATCGCAACGGTATTAAATATTTTTTTCAAAAATTCATCTGAGGTAAAATGAGTAATTATCTGAATGAAAGTTGTGCAGATATCACTATAGTTTACTTGCCTTTCGCTTGGTAGACTAAAATTATAAATGATAACTCTTCACTGATAAATAAATTTCGATTACTCGTAGCATATGTAAATAAAATAAAAGTTATATCTTATTAATTTTTTTATTTCCCAGCTAACAATTGTAATGCAAACTGTTCCTGCTGACTGAGAGCCATGTTTTGGAAGCCGTTTTCTTCGTCTGAGCATTCATCGTCAGATCCCTCAGAAAGATCCTCTTCAACGGATTTGTTCATTTTCATTCGTTTACTTGATCCCTGCTCATCATCTTCACTGTTGTTTGCGGAGTCAGACCCACGCCTCCTGATCTTGTCTGGGTCAGGCAACTCATCGATGATCTGCAGTGTGTGAGGATCCAGCTCGTCATCACTCTCATCCTTCTCGTCCACTCCGTCGTCTTGCTTCTGGCCTCTACTACGACGCTTCTCTTGACGCTTCTTCAGCAGCTCCCTATACACAAGACCGCATCAAATAACAAATTTAAAATAAATAGAAAATCATATGCGATTGGTTACAAACGCTGATCGAATTTTCCTCTACGAAAATATTTAGAAATATATTGTGTTCTGTTTCTACACTAAACTTGAACACTTCAACGAAACTTACGGAAGTATCATGGTAACTTCTCAGGCAACCTTTAAGCTAATAAAAAACTTGCATTATCGTCTTAATATTATGGTCGATTAGATGTGTAATGCGAGCAGTAAATAAACCTACGGGAAAAACAGAACAGAGCCGTAGCATTTGGAGATACCGAAATAGGAGAGCACTATTGTACAGTTAGGATTAGACAGTGGCTATTTAAAGTATTTTACATGTTAAAACTCATTTTAAACGCGTCTGTAGTATGTTAACATGTTGACTCCGAAGTGGTACGTATGTGTACCACTTACGTTAGGTTCTGTAATTTTTTCAGATCCTTCTAGTGACTATGCGTACAAAGTGAAGTTTTACACCAATCAGGGAATCGGAGGCAACGTGTAAAGCATGTACAGTTTTGAAAAAATTTAGACAATGAACTTAGTCGTGAGTGATGGTGAAAATTTAAAGAATAAAAGTGTATTTTTGCAATAGCTTTTTCGTATTTATGAAGAGATTACGCAAATAATGTGACAAGGGAGATAGCAAAACTATGAACTAATAACCGAAGCATAAAAAAGCATTTAGGTCATTAAATTAGTATCATTAAACTTTCATGGGCTCAATTAGGAGCCCTGTTTATCTTTTTGGTAGCTAACATGCAACAGAGACGACGGCAACAATAGTATACTGCAACCTAGGTGTCATGAGACACCTAGCATTTTAGCACCACACAATAAAGTTGATGTTGTGAAAGTACTATTATGTGTACTCTTATTGCGGTATTATTCTTGCTACGATAGTACCTTGAAATGTTGGTGGTTTGTGGAGACCTCTGACATCCACATGAGTTTCGTAGGAAAATACAGTAAGGGTATCCTAACTTTTTTACAACGGATTAAACATGACTAACTCTAGAAGTTACACCTCTGAACCGCCACCTTGTATAGATTGAAGATTATAATATTGTAGTAATTACTGCAAAAAATATTACCTAAACTCTTTCCAGCCTCACCTCTTTCGAGTCTTGACTTTTTCTCTGTGAATGGACTTGTTGTACTCGCTGTGGACTCTCGCACACATTTCCTTCAACGTATACGTTTTTTTCTGCAACAAGAGACGTAAGTATACAGTCATATCAAATTTGTCTGGTTTAAGAGCTATTAAAATAGTAACAATAATATCAAAGAATTACCAGAATTAAAACTCAAAGTGCAAAAGAACTGGGAGAGAAACTCGTGCCGAAAACGACTCGAAAAGAATTTCATTTTGGAATTTGTTCTATAGAATATAGGAAGTCCCAAACAAATTCACTAACTTTTCGACAGCCAACTGCCAGAGGAAGACAATACTAGGGGGAGAATATTGCAGTTTTCAATTGTCATTCATTTTTTGAAATTTAATGTTATTTACTTTAAATTAACTCATTTGGCTTGATTCTATATAAACACCTAAATCAAAACAAAGTACATCAATAATTGGCAGTCAGAGAGTGCGTAGAATATTTTGGGACATCCAATAGCAGTCAGCGTCTTATTTTTTACATTTCAACACTAAGAGCTTGGCATGATTACCTTCTCAGGCCTACAGAACACAGGCTTGGCTGCGTTGTCCGCCGTGACTTTGTCGCGCTTCGTCAGGTACTTCTTCATGTTCTCAGGCACTGGAACCTTAGATTCTGTCTCTTTGAAGAATTCATCCCATCGACCTGTATTTATATGAAGTATTTTTCAGTTAAGTGCAAACTACCTACAATGGTACTTACAAAGTAAATTTTCATAAAGAAATAAGTAATAATTAAATAATTCAATCGAAAAAAAAACAATTTAATACAGAAATATCTTATTTAAGTAAATTTTGTTTCATTCGAAAACTCTCAGTGTAAACTTAATAAATTAATTTAGCATAGGGAAGAGTCTAAAAATTTCATTCTTTCGCTCCAATAACACGAAATGTTCAATGACATGAACTGTAAGTAAGGATATAAAAATTCAAGAAAAAGTATTCACGCTTAAAACTTTTGTGTCTCCTTTCCCACAGCGATTACCAGATTGGGGATTTTAAACCATGATATTTTACTTTAATGTAGCGGGTTGTAATTATTGCAGTGGTTGGGTTCTTAGACAGGGAGAGGGTTTCCTAGTCTCTTCGCCGCCAGTATGTAGACATCATTAGACGTTAACACATGAACCTTCCAACCTCACAAGTTTTAATCTCATACAATAGAATGAGGCAATAGAAACTAGCCGTTTAGCCCATTCTTGGGTTGCTACCCAAGTCCCATGGCGTCATCCCAAGTCTGATACCGTCATGCATGTAACTATGTCTAAGGTAAAGATGTAACTTAGCGTCCGCAGCGAGGCACTCTTATTAGCGTCAGCGAAGATGCGACACTTTAGTGCTAGACGCAACTATTTTTTACACCTTTTTACAGCTGAACCAAGGACTACTATAACCAGGACGTGCATCGCCATGTAGCTGACTACGGTAGCGGAGGCCAGTTCACTGCGTTCAGTTAACCTCCATCTGTCATAGTGCAAACATTGTCGTAGTCTGTCGCTCGGTTTGAATCGGACATTGTTTGTTTCGAGGCACATTGCTGCATTTCTAAGTGGATACTGTTTGTTTACAAAGTTTATTACTAATTATATGTATTAAATATGCCGAACAAGTGTGGGGTTGTGTGAACAAGTGAAATCTCTCCC
>VCRD01004463.1:33575-45250 GCA_006783055.1 Trinorchestia longiramus
TGTTTCATTCGAAAACTTTCAGTGTAAACGTAATAAATTAATTTAGCATAGGGAAGAGTCTAAAAATTTCATTCTTTTGCTCCAATAACACGGAATGTTCAATGACATGAACTGTACGTAAGGATATAAAAATTCAAGAAAAAGTATTCACGCTTAAAACTTTTGTGTCTCCTTTCCCACAGCGATTACCAGATTGGGGATTTTAAACCATGATATTTTACTTTAATGTAGAGGGTTGTAATTATTGCAGTAGGTTGAGTTCTTAGACAGGGAGAGAGTTTCCTAGTCCCTTCGCCGCCAGTATGTAGACATCATTAAACGTTAACACATGAACCTTCCAACCTCACAAGTTTTAAACTCATACAATAGAATGAGGCAACAGAAACTAACCGTTTAGCCCATTCTTGGGTTGCTACCCAAGTCCCATGGTGTTATCTCAAGTCTGATACCGTCATGCATGTAACTATGTCTAAGGTAAAGATGTAACTTAGCGTCCGCAGCGAGGCACTCTTATTAGCGTCAGCGAAGATGCAACACTTTAGTGCTTGACGCAACTATCTTTTACAACTTTTTACAGCTGAACCAAGGACTACTATAACCAGGACGTGCATCTCCATGTAGCTGACTACGGTAGCGGAGGCCAGTTCACTGCGTTCAGTTAACCTCCATCTATCATAGTGCGAACATTGTCGTAGTCTGTCGCTCGGTTTGAATCGGAAATTGTTGTTTGTTTCGAGGCACATTGCTGCATTTCTAAGTGGATACTGTTTGTTTACAAAGTTTATTACTAATTATATGTATTAAAAATGCTAAACAAGTGTGGGGTTGTGTGAACAAGTGAAATCCCTCCCAGTATCTTCAATGTGCCTGCTTCAGGTCTGCCATCTCCAAAACCTGCATCTCGCCCGGCGAAAGTGGAAGACCAACAACTGAGGTATTTTCTTCAGAAGGATTAGATTACTTCATTTGATGCTTTCACACCTGAACGTAACCTGCAGCGGCAGTACAAGAACTTGATTATTTCAAGATCGAAAGAAAGGCTTGTGTGTTTGTTCATGACCGACAACTTCAGTGAGTGCAGCCTGTGTGATTTTCGAAAACAAGCCCACATTGTGTTCCCACTAACGCTCAGTGCGTTCAAGAACGGCATTAGTGTACCACTGTTTAAGATACTTCATCCCAACAATGGTTTGAGATCGTATACGCAGTCCGACGAAACTGTGCGCTTGGCAATGAACTATGTATGACATCCCGTTTGACAAAACGATAAAAAATGTTGTCACCCTTCAAGCTCACACGTCAGCCTATGTCGACACCGAGAAGAAGAAGTTGGTATTTTTGACGTCTGTTGGAACTTTTATCACAGAAGCAGTTTTCCATGAATGATTGTTTTGCTCTTCAATCATACCCGAAGTGTAATTATGAACACCTCAGACTTTTTGGTGCTGCCATGCAAACGTAAGCTGCAGTACATCACTTCATCTATTGACAAGGACCAGGTGCTGAGGGAAACATTTGACTAGCAGAAGAATGCAGTCCTTCAGACCTCTGTCAAGAAGGCCCGGTTGACTGACTAATCGTTGCAGTTTGGTAGGTTTTGGTTTCTATGTCTGTTTGTTTATATGCGTGAATGTTTGTATGTTTGGTTGTTTGCATTGGAAAAGGTTTAACTATAATCAACTTGTAAAGTCTAAAACTGCAGCAACTCGGCTTTCTATAAAGTGGCCACTAAGCTCATACAATAATATATGTTAAGTCCAGTTTTTTGATCAATTTGTCCGATAGAAAATGTTATGTTACTAAGAATGCAATGGCCTCCGCTACCGTAGTCAGCTACATGGCAATGCACGTCCTGGTTATAGTAGTCCTTGAGCTGAACATAAAACCAAATTGTGTTAATTCTTTAGGACTGGAGTAGCTCAGCAAGAACAAAAATTGGCAAAATTTTGAATTCTTCAGTTCCAGCGCTAGAATAGCAATGTACCTCTCGTAACAGATCTTTCTTATTGTTGCTGTGACGAAAAACTCAGATATACACCCTATGAACTTCAATACTACTGTAGAGATAGGGAAGTGAAGATGTACTAACTACAATATTTATACGTCCCACAGAGTCTAAACACGCACGCCGAAGTCCAAGAACACATATACTGAATAATTCAACTAAATATTGAAGAAATTAGCATTGCATGTTATTCGAGTATTTTTCATTGTAGTCACAAACAATTAAGGTTATTTCGGGCCTCCGTGAAAAATTCACAAAACTGAAACATAAGAGCTTCAAGAAATGATAGATAATTCAAGTTTTCATTGTAGCCACAATTAAGCCGAGAGATAACACACACATCAGTGTCACCCTCAGTTCTCTCCATTAAAATGAGCCAATCATGTAAGGTACCACCCTAATGCACTCCATCCAGGGTTGCCAGATGATTTGCACCACTTTTCCTTTTTCCTTAGCCACAGCTCATGAAAATTAGCCACTTTGGCTAAAATTAGCCATATCTGGCAACCCTGACTCCACCCACAAAGTTATTCATGAATTTATAAATTATAACTCACCAACGTTGAGATGGGAAGCAACATCCACCACCTTAACACACTTGATGGACGGGTTCTTGAGCAGCTTACGAGCACCAGTCTCCTGAGCAGCCATGGTTGAAGCGGACTTACTCTCATCATCAAGTATTTCAGACTGACTGGTTACTGCAGCGACTTTACATGTACTTTGCTCATCTTTTTCCACAAATTGTACAGGAGGGGAGGTGAGCAAGCCGTATGACCTGGAAACAAATAAAATAGTCAAATCGTCTTCACATGAATAGCAAGCGCTGGAGACGAAATGGGTATTTAGACTACGACTGCTGGGCACCTATGTATATTAGAGGTCGGGTTCAACACCGAAGTAACGTTGGGTATTCTTCGTGGAAATTCCTCAGAGGAAAATGTATCAAGTATTTAATAAGAACGCCAGTACCGCAGTTGAATAGCAGACTGACAAAGGTACCCAGCAAGCATGGGTTGGCACAGCTGTACAGCGCAACGATACCTTAAATTCGAAAGGCAACAGTTCAGAAAACAATTTAGTTATTTTGGTATATTTGTAGGCACATGTCACGGCAGGACTAGCATGAGGTGGGAGCGACTACATGGAACGACTGCTACACGCCAGTTTTGCCATTCCCCTGCTCAAGGTTCCTGTTTATATGCTGATTTCAGTACGAAAACGCCTTCTTAACAAGGAATTACATTTACATTTTAGTACAGAGCCATAGGTCATAAAATTGTAGGCTCATTACAGTAAGATTTTGAGCTTTTAGCAGGTCACCCGTTTAGTAGCACTGGCTTTAAAACACAGCAGCTTGCCGTTGTTCTCGAGTTCCATCCATGTTCAAGTAAAAACAGTGCTCTCTTCAAATCAAGTCCTGAAAAAACCTAGAAAACGTCAATGTAGACATTTTAATTTATTTTCATCACGTATCATTTAAAAATGAAACACTGTTATTAGTCGTACATTCAACGTGTTACTCTAGTCAAGAATTAGCTTTGATAAAAATAGCAATCATCAATCACCACGCGAACCTTTTCATATCTAAAGATGCATTGGCTTGAGCAACAATTAGCAGTTCCTGAATACTTGTCCATTCTTCAGACACAATAAAGAAAAACAAAAACTTATAGAAATCATGACTCGGAAGATGAAAGCTCTGAAGATCTACACAACAATGGTAAAGTATACAGACGATAAGCGTTGGCTTACCTAGCAAGCTTGCACTGGTCAATAGAGGTCACGTCAAACACAGAAGAGTCTTTCATGAAGACTATGTTCTTGATGTAAGCTTTAAAAGCTCTATCAGCAGCCTCCTTGATGGTGGGCTCTTTCACCACGATGTCTAGCAGACGACGTTCTTGGGACACAATCTGCTCTGGAGCAACACTGCACAAACCAGCCATTATTAGCAAGATTTTACGAAATTTTTGTTTTCTAATGAATAATAACTTTATTCAATAATAGAGTGGAAAACTCTTATATTATAAGCATAACACATTTCAATGACCGTTTAATGTTTTCAGAAATTATAATAGTGTTACACTTACAAAAAATGAAATACACACTCGAGGACTAGCTGAACACCTAAGTAACTTGCACTAAGTCAGTACTTTTACAAGAAATACAAATAACATTTCTTCTTTAGCCAGAATATGGCCAACAACAAATCAATTCACTCAGTCCACCCTCGAACAACTATTTTGAAGGTCGAGCTTCGCTACATCAAAAGAGCCTCCTGCTAAGCAGATCAGCATTTTGTCATATGGAGATTACATGTCGAGGAAGAGGCATGCATTACCCAAAGTACCTTCCAGAGCCAAGAACTCAAAACAAAGGACCTAACCTATGCCCCATAAATTCTAGCTTAACTTACTTAACACATTTCCTGCCAAGTGACCCACCAGTGGGTCACTCAGATTAGGTTCTGTAATTTTTTCAAAGCTTTCTAGTGACTGTGTACAAAGTAAAGATTTGCACCGGCTAAGCAATCGCAAGAAACGTTAAGTGCCTTACAAGAACATTGAGATTTTTTGCAACTTGGATGATCCGTGTATTATAAATTCTTACACTCAAAGAAGTTCAACGTATTCTAAACTGAAACTAAACACACTACTAACATCCTCTTTCCATTCCTTAGAAACAAGCTCCACTGAATGACCTTTCTCCCCTAAATCACTTCATTCTTTAATGCATTCCAGGACGTTACTAAACACTAACTTCTAAGAATATCGTCTTTTATCTCTCTCTGACTCCCTATACGTTTCAGTCTCATACAGCTTCTTCAGCACAATGAACATCATAAAACCCGTTTTCTACCGTCAACATCAGCAAATCACACTCTAAACGTTCTGCAATTCACTCAACATTATCGAATATTAGCACACTTATTTGACTATTTTATTTTCACTTTTACCATTCATCACAAGAAAACCTAAGTGCTTGAAACACTCAACTTTTCAACACCAGAAACATGTCTACCGGAAGGAACAGCAGATCATTTTATTCCCACTTCTTTCTTTCCATCTCTCCAAGAATATCAAATACGCCGAGACATATGATGGACTTAAAACTATTTGCAGTTAACGCCAATTTTCCAGAGCGGCTAGCTGTTGCTCTTACTAAGTAAATATTCTGCAGCTTCCGAATAACATTTTTGAATGTCAATGATTCAATATCCAACATAAATCAGAATCTATGTAGATCTGCTTTAATACCTGTGTGTGAGTGGCTACAGAGCAAAGCGCACCCAAAAAAGCGTCACTTACTCCATCTTTTCGATCTGAACTTTATTGTTTTGTAGCTGAGGCAGCATCCCGGCGCTTTCCCTCTCTGTGAGTACGAGCAGAGCGTTGCCGTCTCTGTAGTAGCGAGCCGTGCGCCCAACGCGGTGCACGTACGTCGTCACGTCCTCCGGGCAGTCCAGCTGCACCACCCAGTCCACGCCCACAAAGTCTGCCACAAATCATCTCTGTTAACCCTTTACTGACCACATTTTCCTCCGAAGAGAGGAATGCAAACTAAACCACACACTGTTCATAAGCTGATCACGACATGGGACTTGGGTATCAAACCAAGAATGGGCCAAACGGCTCAGCCTATTGCCTTATTCTATTCTGATCATCCTGCCGGAAGCATCTAACCAAGTAGACCCGTAACATGTTCCGAGTTCTTTAACTGTTGAGTACAGTTCTAGGTTGGTACACACCTTAAGTTTGTTTTACACACTTCTTCAAAGAAGAAATCTGGTGCTATTTGGTCGTTAAAGGGTTAAACATGGGATTGTATGCAGAACACGCTCAAAAGTTAGTAATGGACTAAACTTGAAATACAAGTTTAGCCTTAATTCTCAGTTTTCTATCTCATTCCATCGGATTTTATTTTAACTTGCTAGTTCACCACAAAAATTATTGTGGACACGCAGCTATCATGTCTGATAAATTAAGGCGATTATAACACAAACTCGGTAAAATTCAGGCTTAAATGGCATCACAACGGCACAAAATTTTGGTGATCGACTTACCACAGCACAAAAGCAATAAACTAAGTAGTAATGTCTAATAAAAAATGAAACAAAGTTAAAAGAAAAACAAACAAAAACAAGCACACAAAGAATCTGTTGCCCCTATCAATAAACCCCAAACCCATTATAGCCTCTTGCCCAAGTGTATCTGACTGTAGTCTGAGCAGGTCAAGTTATAACTGACGAGTGTTACTTGCTTGACGAAGAAAGACACTTTCAGAACACCCTCTCGATTACGTATTCCAAAACAATACCAAGCACATATAAAATCTGAACAAAAAGTCTGGCAACGACAGAGCAATTAATATCAGAGTATTAATATTCTGATCATGCAATCAGTTTCATACACACATGGTTGCAATGTTACAACTCAGAGGTGCACGATTGTTTGGTTAAGCCTACAGAACAATGACAGCACTACGCAGTGTGTGCTAGTATACCAACTACCATCAGATTTAAATCACTTAAACTCAAACTAGAGTCATGCAACAGAAGCCATAAACTCGTATGGAATAGTTTCTTTCGATCATAAAATCGATAAACTTGTTACCACAGAAGCATCGCACTACACAAATCAAAAACTAAAATTAAAATGCAGCATCTCACCAAGACCTCTGGAGACAACATCTGTAGCCAGCATGACTATCTTCTTTTCACTCTTAAAGGTGTCAAAAACGTGAGAAAATCTCTCCAGCTTCATGCCTCCATGGATGTATAATATTTTCATTGGTAAGTTAAGCAATGCAAAAGCCAATGCATAAAACTTTGCCTGAAAATAAAAATTCATTAATAACCTGCATGGCTACACTCTTATTTCTGTATTTTAGTTTTTCCAACAATAGCATAAATTAATAAACAATGAATACATACTGTTGTACCATATAAACATTGTTTCACTGACAAGTTACCTGCTTAGATGTAGATAAAAACACCAGAATTTTTTCTTTTTTGAAATTAGTTAAAAATGAATAGAGGAAGTTGAACTTGTCGTGTGCTTCTACAGTCGTAAAACACTGATTGAGAGTGAGGGGAGTGGCAATAGTGGAATTCGCATGTAGGGCACAGACAATGTGGTCACTCTTGATGCCTGCTCTTGCAAGGGACTTTATATCACTAGTTTGTGTAGCAGAAAAAAGAAGCGTCTGACGCGGTCTTGGAAGATAACATAAAATAGCATTGATCTCTTCTGAGAAACCCATGGATAAACACATGTCAGCTTCATCAAGCACAAGAATTTTAAGGCTTTCAGCCTGAAAATTAGGGCACTTCGTCATGAGGTGGTGGAGGCGACCAGGTGTGCAGACCACGATGTTCATGGAGCTGATGCAGTGCCAGTCCCTGGCTAGGTCCTTGCCACCCACAACCAGCCCAGACGTCAGTTTGTGGTTACGAGCTAAAGGCACAATGACGTCGTGAATCTGAAGAGCCAGTTCTCGGGTCGGCGTGACGATAAGGGCAGCTAAGCCATGCCTAGCTGTCCATCCTTCTTTGTACAGTAACTCCATGATCTGAAAAAAGTGCATATTTACTAAAGGGAAAATGGTGTGTAAAACTTCATATAATTTATACTTCCCCTGACACATACCATTATACGAGGGTAATTCAAAAACATGCGGAATGCTCCCATGACCCGAGTGCCAACACGATAAAACATGTTCGAACATTTCAGCCAGAAAGAGCATGATCTTGGCTATCTAACAGTTGCTAGCAATCAGTATTCGAAGGTAGTTTTGCCCCATGGAATGCGAGGATTTTGGGATAACAAACATAAATCATCTAGCCCTATTAAATTCAAATATGGCTATTTTATGGGAGTTTGAAAGAGTTGTACTTGTAGACTTTTTAGAAGATCAAAAAACTGTCACAGGAGCCTATTATGAAGATGTTTTGATGAAATTGAGAGCAAAATTAGCCTAAAAGCATCCAGGAAAGCTCCATCGTGAAATATTCTGCCAATATGACAATGCCCCAGCGCATTCTTCACATTTTAAAAAATAAGCTTTGAGAGAAGTAATTATCCGACCCAAGAATGGGCCAGAAGGTTCGTTCCTATAGCCTCATTCTATTCTATAGCCTCATTCTATTCTATTCTAGAATTTTGATGGGAATTGCTGCCCCTTCCACCTTATAGCCCAGACACAGCCCCATTTGACTTTTTTTATTCCCAAAACTCAAAGAAGTTGAAAGGCATCCATTTTAATAGCACCGATGAAACAAAACACACAGCAAAAACATGACTCCTAAAGGGGTCTACAAATTTTTTCAAAAATGATCTAAAAGGATGGAAGCACTGCCTGGAGAAGTGCATCAACCTTGATGGAGGTTATGTTAAAAAATAGATTGATTGCACAGAAAAATTAACAAAGAATTACAAAATTCTGCATATTTTTTGAATGCCCCTCATATATAGCACTTGAGGTGTAAGCATTACCTCAATTCAATGGGTATGTCCTATTTAGTTAAACAACAATGAAGGGTCAATATTTTTTTGTCAATCATCAAGCTACTACTAATTACTGTACATATTTTCTGAATGGTCATACATGCAGCTGTACAAAACATTTGCACTAACACCCTTTTGAAGAAATTAATAGCACAGCAAAATAGCAAGAGATACTCAACACAAAATAAAGTATTCAATTCAAGATGGAAACATTACAAGTGAATTGCTGAAAAAGAAAATGGAGCATTTTAGAAGTATCCAGCATAAATAAAAGCCATCATCAATGGTATTGTTGTGTGAAGACATGTATTGCATTGGAGCAGAAGTATACTTGAAGAGTGATTTGATACATTTGCCTTTCTTTCCTTAGAAAGTTCAAAAACAAATGTCATACAACCATATGAAGAATTTTCCTACCGCAAATAATTTTAATTTTTTGAAGGAAATGAATTTCAATATTAATCATACACATGCTAACCATAACAAAAACTTACAGGGATAACAAAAGCCAGTGTCTTTCCAGAGCCAGTTTTTGCCTCACCAAGGACATCTCTGCCTCTGAGAGTATGAGGCAAGGTTATTTTCTGTATTTTTGTTGGTTCATGATAGCTCTGTGACTTGAGTCCCTTGAATGTAGGTGTGCTCAGAGGGACTTGGCTGAAAGTTTTCAATGATTCTGGATCAGTGTCAGTCCACTGGGGAAAAAAGATTAAAACTGATTAGTTGAGATTTAAAACTACATCGCACAGGAATTTTACCAAATGTTTCACCACGATAAGCTCCTCAGTTAACTTTATAATTTAAAAATTTGCCCCAAATTCAGGAACAAGTGTAACATATTGTTAAGTATGTTTAGATATCCAATAACTTCTCAACTCATACTCATTACTTAGGTCCTAAATACAGTGATGAGACAGTGAATTAAAATCATTGAATTTACAAACCTCAATAAAAGATCTCACACAAGTAAACATTTTTAATTTAAATGGCCATAGTGATATACCAGATTATCTAAAATCATGTAGCATACCATTGATAAATGTATCAACATATATATATAACCCATAAACAAAAAAAACCTTGTAAACAAATGTAATCCACTTCTTCCATTGCCTCACTTTAGAAAAAAGATAATACCCTAGTTCTAAAAAGGAATCACATCAATAGTAATAGTTTATTGAGGGTCAATACATCTTTACCCAGCATTCAAAGTTTTTGAGCACATTACCAAAGAAATCAGATCTTCATGCATACTTTCCAGTAAACAAATACTTTCCAGACTTATTGTTTACTGGACAGGTAGATAATACAAACTTGCATTAAAAAAATTCAAAACACCCTCAATTAAGTCAATACTTCATTATTATTTTCATTTAATCTCTTACTGCTCTTAACATAACTTTTCATCCTCAACACACAAACTGCATATGCTAGGGACACAACAAATGCATCAAAACCAATACACAGCAATACACTATACTAACATTAAAAGGGATGAATTCAGAACTACAGCTACACTTCTCCCAACAGTAGCTTTTGTGCTTGGAAGGAAAATTAATAGGATAGTAATCATGGAGCTGATCATGGGTAGTTTACCCAAGGCTACTGATGTCTATACCTATGTTCAGTGCTCCAGGGTAAACAGGACAGATGGAAAAGTAAATGCCTAGTTTAACTCTTTCCACCCTGATGGCTACTACAGTAGCCTCCAACCATTTTATGTTTTCGTTGAATTCACAAATTCGGGAACAATTTGAATAGAACAATTTCCTCCAATAACTGTAATTAATTAATCTAAAAGTACGTAACATCACATTCAACACCATTGAAAAATTTGAGTACAATATATCACGAATTTGAGGCAGGACTTCTGAGTCCTGTCAGAGTAGAAAGGGTTAATCCAACTTAACATATCACTGTTGGGCTTGCTTCTCTTATGTCATTAAACTACATAATTGCATCCATACTTGTTTTCTTGTGACAAACAATGATAAATTTCTTAAAGAAAGGCTGCTGTTTGTACATTTTCATCAGACAGAAAACAGAGACAAAAGCAACAGAGATCTGACTGGAATGAGTGTTACATGTGTATTCAAAATGGACTACATATTCAGAGACCATTTTCAATCAAATTTCCTTCTTGGTATCATGTAGCAATAGAGTTGGGTAGTTAGCAAGTTTCCAGCCACTAATCTCTATGGAGACAACTGAACCAGTTTAGCAAATTGCATTTCAGTTGACCCAGTATAGTACACAAAGCTTGATTTACATTGTCATATGTTAATTTTTCAATGCTGTAATTAATAGACTTTGAGAAACCAACATCTAAAAGTTTATAAAAAGGATATCTGTGGAAAACTCATGACTAAAATTTCTAGGCATACATTATAATACCATATCATAATAATAATAATAATAGCAATACCTTTGTACAATATACCTAATAAACACAGAGTTTCAATACAAGCTAAAAGATACATAATAAAATTATTGATGCTGTCATACCTCTTAGGATAAATTTCATGCACTTATCAACTTCCATGTTAACTAAAAGTAAAAATCATAGCATGGAGCATTAAAAATATATGTAGAGAATCAGTATATATTAAAAGAATCAGCTAAAGAAACAACATACCTCTTCAAGTCTTTTCTGCAGCTGAAGACAATCATTTATCTTCTTCATCTTCTCTTCCTTTGATTTCTGTTTATTCTTCCCCATGACTATAGAATGGTAATTCTAAGTAATTCTGAAACTAGAACACAAAATGAAAAATTATACACAGAAGCACCTCATAATAAATGTATACAATCTGAGTGTCCTCAGACCAATGCAATAGAAACTTCAAATTATGTAAACAAAAAATTACACAGCAGTCAAAATACCTTACAGTGAACAAGTAAGATTTTACACATAAGAAATTTTGAGACATTTGTATTCACAATTGTCGCGAATTTTGCACGCCACAAAGTTCACGACACTTCATGGGTAAAAAGTGAAGGTTATTTAATCTTATTTATTTACTTCAAGTCTAGGAGCAATTTAATTATTTACACTTAAGTAATTTAATTATCTAATTTTTGATGACTTTACAGTCAACAAAAAAGAAATAGTTAGAGTTTCAAGCCGTTCCTCCAATAAACCTGGCGTCTCTTCAAGAATA
>VCRD01004464.1:0-18442 GCA_006783055.1 Trinorchestia longiramus
TTGCACGGGCCACAATAAGTTACGGAATCTGATATCACGCAAGAAATAGAAATCTCTGGATAGACTTTGAAACTACATATTCTCGCTTTTGAAAGGACTAATTATTAAGACTTTTTTATATAGTTCCATGTACCTATTAATAAGTTCATAATTTTAATATGACAGGTATTTAATATGACAGGCTGCACCAGACTATTGACTTTTATTCGAATTTCGTTGAAGTGCTATTTGAATTAACAATTATTCTCAATTATGAAGAAAAGCGATAGTACAAACCAAACAAAACATCTATTATTTTTCCATCAGTACTCTAATTTCGATTAAATTTCTAAAACTACATGTATAAACAATCAGAACGCAATATCTTCTGACACAAACTATTCTTATGGTAAACACTTGCATGAAATTTCAAGGAGTCTATCTTCAATAAATTCTAGTGGCAGAGTAAAAGCAAACTACTATGAACAAGTGTATACAACGGAAAATTGATGCATCTGCAATTGTGTAGCGTCACATACGAACCGTCTGAGCTCACTGAATTGGTATTAAAATTCAAAGACAATTTCATTCTTTGTTATTCATAGATAATAGTAGCTATTAGTCCTATAAAAATTATAAATTGTAAATGCCGTTGAAAAGTCCAAATGAAGTAGAAATAAATTTAAAGGTAGTATCAGATTAGGATCTCAGTTTCAAAAAAGTAAAGCAGTTCTACAATAATACATGAATGTGTGTAGTTGAAAAGATTGTTATGGTTTTACTCACTAGTAAAGTATTACTGTCTTAATATTACCTTAAATAGAAAGTCGGCTGTTAGGAATTTTCAGAATCAGTATAACTGCACCCACATGATTTCGATGACATGTTTTGCAGTAATAAAAGCAGCACTAACCAAAGACCTGCCAGTCCTGAAACATTCTATAACGCGTGGATACACGTCAGATTAAAAGTGTGTTAATACTGAAACAAATTCTTAAGTCTGGTCTCCCTCCTCGATACACAAGTGATCTCATTATAAGGTACAATAATTTGAACAAACTTGTAGCCTGCAATTGTTAATATTTTTTTATCCTGTGTACCGTATGCCAACATATTTTGAAATAAAATTCAACGAAATATGATGCCCTCATTTCATTTAGATCTCTTAGTTTTGGCTTTTACAGAGAACATATGGTTTATTTGAATATAAAGTAAATATTTCAGGTCATTTTTTCGAAGCTTTATAGCGAATGGATGAACTTGAAAAAAGGGAAATGCTCTACGTCTTAGGATAGATAAACTTGTTATTTTGAATAAGGCTTCGTAATGTAAATTTCATTATTATTTTTAAGTAACATGGAAAGCAATCATAATTTTCTAGCTGACGTCGTAGGTATTACAGTTTTATGATATATCAAAAACAAACCGATTTTACTATCATAGTTTACAATAGAGCGGACATCAAAAAAGTTATAGAAGTGAGCAAAATCAGCAAAATAATGCTAATGATTTGCTAGTCCATGGAATTCACAGAGAAAAATAAGTAACTGTTTCACAACATACACAGATGGGACGCTGTTCAAAGTTTTCTCTTTCGTTCAGAAATAATTTTCTACCGCACAACACAGCTAACTCTGTGAAAAGGAACTTAGGATTGTGCTTCAGTTTAATGACTTTTATCACTAGCTTCATGACAAAACTTAGGGAACGAATTATCGGACTCACATCTATATCCTTTGTTTCGATTTTTTTCATGACCGTAAAGTTCACTAACTACTGAGGCTTATTGTAAGATTCATGCAACGTAGGACGAGCAGGGCTGTACTACACGAAAAAGAGTGAAACAAGAAAGCAAGCTTCTTCTGATCCTGCAGAGCAGAATTTAATTCAGGACCAAGCAGAATTTCTCTCGAGATTGATGCCTTCATCGTTGATGGATGATCTCTTTCAATCAGCTTAAAAAGCAAAAGGTTGTTGGAAAATTGGAAAGCCATATTTAATTCGCGATTACAATTTCGTTTACACTCGAGGATAAATCAGAGTTTTTACCATTTTATATTCAGGTCATTTCAAGACACACCGCCAGTTGAAGATCAGATACATTATACTTGTATGATAGGCAACAATTCGTTCAAAACTGGCGCTTTAAAACCATCTTAAGAAATACACGAGAATTAGGTCTTATTTCAATGTATGTAAAAAAGTCAGTGAAGCTTGGGGAACCTGAATAATTTAGTCACTTTATTTTCGATGTCTTTGGTGTACATTGAATTTTATAAAGTTACACATTGCTGGGATCTATAAATTAAAAGCTCAGAGCTTATTATGCATGAACGAAAAAACAGGAACTCAAATTATGTAATCCGAGGTTGAAAGTATTCTAAAATAATTCTACTGCCTGATTAAACCAGGAATATAATAACAACAATAATTCTACTGCCTGGTTAAACCAAGAATATAATCTTATAACAATTTTGCTTGTTCCTTCCTTAGTTAGTTAGTCCGTCCGTTAAGCTATCATCGATTTTGCAGCATCATAGCTACCAAATTCCTCAGTGTAACATTAAAGGATGGCCTTTGCGTGCATTGATACGTTTGACATTTTATATAAACTCCTCTTAATTGTAAAGTAATAACTTGTACCGATTATAGCCTTAGAACTACACAATGGAGCGAAGGACTTTGCATTACCCAGAAGAGTATCAGTTTTATCAAAACATATTTGTTGATTATATATATTTTTCATCCCGTGGAATTTCCACGGGTCCTGCTGGTAATAATAATTTTACTGCCTGGTGTTGCAATTAAAGAAAGTGTTCTCGAGATGTGTCGACAATGAGGCTACTGGAAATAATGTCGTACTCAAATATAAAAATATAGAATTGAAGAAGAATTCGATGTAGATATCTCAAATAGAGCTAATTCATGGATTTGGAAATCAAACACAAGTCTAGAAAAGGTTTTCTGCAGTGTAAATTATGCCTTGAAATCTGTGAAAACCAGAAGCAAATTCACAGCGTCTACCTAGTCTTTTCTTGAGTGCACTTTTCAAGAATAAAAGCAAAGATTGAAGATTAAAACATGGAAGTTATTGTTTAGTCTCCAGTTTACATTTTTTAAAAACGTGTTTTTACAGCGATGGGGCAACTGAGCTGACAGATTTGACTCCAAAATAGCGGGAATAAAATTAATAGAGTTTTTCCTAGGACGTGCATGCTACTCTATTTTTGCTCTTTCTAGATCTTTACGTATAAAGTAATTAAGAAATGATAGCAAAATTATATGAAAAGTTTTTTATTACATGTGAATAAAATTAGCAGAATGACAACTAAAACATTATTACACAAAAATATTCCAGTTTAATTTAATCACGGAACAGGACACTGAAAAAGTTTAAAATTGGAAGCTCATGAAATATTTTTTTCCTTAAATTTCTCATAAAAAAAACCACTAAGCCAACTCGGCATGGAAAACATTTTTTACAAATGGAGAGCATTTTAGCGGTTGATAAAAGTTTACTTCTTTGTCGAATAAGTCAACATGCCGTGCATGTTGCAGTCCCTGCCTGATAAATTGCCGCAAAAGAAGAAAAATTGAGCATTACTTGGGCATTGCAAGCTTGTACAACAACCTGAAAATAAGAAAGAAAGAAGGAGAACTAAGGAGCTAGATATGCCTGCCGCTCAGCAGTCAGACAACACGATTTACGACCGACCAAGACCGATACCAACAATACCATCAATCACTTAAAACCGTTCCATTGACATTTGAAGACTTACGAAAAACCGAACTTCACAAAACTGCCCTAAAAAATGGAGAAACCCGGTGAACAACCGGAAACCTGCAGAATTGCTTAGAACTTTTCAGAAAAACGTTGAGGAGAAATCGATGTGAACTTTGAAAGAAAAGTTTCAAAACATTTTTGCTAAAGATAAAGAAAACACGTCCACGCAGTGGATACACACTTTGTGTTCGAACATGTGAGCGTAACCAAACGTACAGGTGGAAGTGCACACTGACTGAAGTACTCACTCCTGATGAGCCCTGTACACGCGGGGCTAAGATGCAGGATTCGGTGTGTAGCGTGATTCTAGCGCTCCCTGAAAAGAAATAACATCGATATAAAACAAGCATTTTGATTAAAAAAGGAACAAAAGCCTAGTGATAGCTAAAATATGTCCTAAATTCAAGATAACTGACTAATATTAGCACTTGTGAAAGCTTAATTTAATGCAAAGTCCTCATAAGAGAAAAAGTTTGAATGAGAGAGTAGCACTGGGATTGAAAATGACTGATGAAGAGCCCTTTTCTGAAGCATTTTTGAAAAATTCTTAAACATTCTTACAGGTCATGTGGGTAAAACGTCTATTATTTTCAATGGTCACATGCGGTTGTTTGTTTTAATAAAAATCTGAATGAAAACAAAAGAAAAAACAACAAAGTCATATTAGAAAATATCCAGTAAAGTCTGTTCACTATAGTGGGTAAGCACGCGAAAGCACCAAGGAAACGCAGTCGGTTGTCTTTTATTGGATGTTGTTTCCAGGAGAATTCATTTCTTTTCGACTGTTTAATCCGATCTTTCAAAGCACGAAAGCTACTTTGTGTCTATTCCTACACAGTATTTTGATGAACATGGGGCATTCGACAATCTGCGCAAGTGCAAACTCAAAAGAACCCTAAACTTTGAATGAAATATTGAATGAACCAGACGTCGAGGGTACAGTTAAGAATACAAAGGCAGCCTATTTATGCTTCTTATAACGATGATATAACAGACCAATAAGCGATTCTAATCTACCTGCGTTGTTTGGTTGCAGCTTGTGTTTAGATGAACTGTGCATTCACGGATTCTTCAGTCAAAGCTTTCATTTTTTCTAATACGAGAGACGGAGGTCTTTTCTTTAATATTAATAGTCTTATCAACTTCTTCTTCGTGGACATTACCAACAGTAAGTCATCAAATTTCTTGCAGCTGACAGACCTGTTCAAAAGGTTAGGTCACGTTTTTGGGGGTTGTTATTTTATTACTAAACACTACTTAAAAAGTGGCAGTTCATGAAGCTTTACATCAAATGAAAGACGAACGAGAAAGCAGAAGTGTTAATGCACATGTTCGTAGCACTTCACTTTAGAGTATGCACAACTGTTACACGAAAGTGAAAGTAATGAATAAAAAGCTCAAGTTCCCCTTGTAGAAGTACGAGTATGAAGCATGCAGTACTGCGAAATGAGAATAAAAACAACACTATTTATCGCGTCATATGCTGCGATATTGGCAGTGCTGTGGGTCATATATTCTTCAAGGAATGGTTATGAGGGAAAACGCTGTGATTAAAATATGTGAAGCAACCTGTACGGTGGAGGTATAATAGGTCTAATATCGCAGTTTAGATGCACAGTGATAGCACAATATTTCTTATACCTGAAGTTGCGCACTATGTAGAATTGTTCTTATGGTTAATGAATTTATGCAAAATCTATTTATTTTGGGCAAAATTAGTTTAAATTTATCATATACGATATAAGTTTAATATTAGTGCTGGTTTTTTTAATGAATATGTGTGGTAAAGTGCTGAAAACCAATCACAAGTTTGGATAAACAACTGTCCCAAAAGTAAGAAGTTTAAAACAAAATACAATAGAATTAAGTTACGTAAAATGAGTATAACTTGATCTTGGACCTTCCGGGCACTACTGGTGTTGTCATCAACATAAGGCTTGTTTGTTTTGCTCGTGTGTAACCAAGTTTTAACAAGAAAAAGTTAGTTAATCCCTTGTTATTGCCCGGAAAATTTAGAATCATAACTTGCATCGTAATTTTCAAAAAGAATATAAAAAAGTTTGATAAGATTGACATGATGATAAAGAATGCATGAGGGTAGAATTTCATGAGACAAACAGAAGCGTATAATCTCATCCAATGTTTCATATATATTTGCAATGTTGCCACAATTGATATTCATTCATGAGCACATCAAATAGAACTGAAAATAACATTGACAATGCGCGTAAAAAATACCGAATCCTGAAGGATGATTGTACTATATTTACTTTCATTGAGCTGATTTCTACATAGTATAATCTATGTATGGGAAGCGTTTTATTCAAGTTTGGGCCAACGCACTTAAGAATACAAATTGAGTAGCCTATTCCTATTAAGCATTAAATTAGGTAAGTCACCAACCTATTGTCCCTGGGATCTTGCTACTTGTATGATTTCGCTTCCCCAAAATCGAATTAAACTTTAGAAGCTAAAAAAACGAGGAAGAACTTCAAGAGTACGGAATAAAGCTGATGTGGTCTGGTTCACGACATACTTGCAGTCGCACACCAACACTAAGTGTGAAGCAGTGAGAGCGAATAATTTGAAAGAGAATCAATACAAAATGTGAAAGTTAGTCCAATTACGGATTTCTTTTCATTGCGCATCGTGAGGTGTTCCAGGAGAAAATTTTTCTTCTCTGAACTTCAAATAGGACATTACACTATATATAAGCTTATGTTTCTATGGAGAGCGTAAATACAGTCGCTGGGAAAATTCAAACACAATGCTGGGGTGAGAGTAATTGAAAAGAAACGTGGTTTTACAGCAGCAGTTGAACCTCAGTCGTCGCAGTAATCTTGCCACGAATGAGCTCACTCTTTCAAATTTGTCCTCTGGAACAGGAGTGCTCCTTTATCCCTGGCCTAGCGTCACTCAGAGAACACAGTCTTGCTCAATTGACAGTCGTGTCACGGAATCCTCATTATAGCCCCTTGATGCGTCTTATATCACGCAAGTTACCGGCTTCTGGAAGTTGATATGAGCAGCCGTCGTTCTGGTGACAGCAAAATGTTGAAATCTGTCATCATGACATATTGTTATGAGTATATCTTCCATTCATGAGCCAAAAAATTTGCAGAAAGCAGCTAGTTGTTATGCATGTTGCCTCAGTAAATTTCATTGTATTCGATATAAAGTTAAACATCATTTTCAACTTAACACAACACAAGGGAATAGCTTCCATAAATGGCAGATAATTACGGATTGACAAACAAACTTGTAAGCATTTTCATCACACATAATAATCCAGCATTTGCTGATCGCATCAAGAATCATCAACCTTTCCTGAAAATATTATTACGCTTTGATAACAAACTAATTCAGTTATGAAGTACTTGTTGGAGAATAACTTGAATGTTTTTCTTTTTTCGTTGATACCTGCATTGCTCCTTCCACATTTGGTTCCGAATCTAAATTTGAGCCAATCACATTTTCTTTTGTTTGTTGATGCGATGGTTAAACTGATACAGGAACTTCAGCTATTGTCATAATTGTCTTGAAATTTTTGTTGATCAATACTGTCCATTTCACCAGTGAATTATGAATTAACTTTGCTTGCGATTATTTAATCTTGATGAGACAAAAATGTGCAAGGCACAACCTACTTCTTGATGGCGTCATCGTAACATTAGAAATACAAACAGAGTGGTTAAAATCATATGATTTCACAAAACATTTAGAAAACACTCTACGGTAAATGATCTCCATGGTTAAGTAACAAACTGAGAAAAATACTCTGCACTTCATGCAAATGAACTTCAAAGAAATTTGTTAGTCGTTTAGTTGCCTCATTGAATTTAGGTGTGTTCTGGCATAAAGCTTGGTGACATTTTCAACATATTAAATACTTTCATAAATCCTTACATAATTATTTTCATGCTTGGCAGTTATCTGCAGGCCCCCAGGGGAATTTTCGAAATATTTGTCATAAATATGAATGATGACAATAACGGATTAAGACATTCTAAAGTTACATATTATCACACTTTCGATAAATGTAAAAGTGGCATCACAATTATTTTATTGAAGTGACATAACTACATATATGAATACATGTAGTTTAAGGAGTATATGTACACAAGGGGCGAAAAGTATGTAAGGATTTGTTATTTGTACCATAGAATCAAATTATTTCACGCCGTGTTTTCTACATTTTATAGTCATCAATGGCTGGCACAACACTTACACAAAAAATGCAGAAGCACAAAGTTCTTTCGCTATAAGGGCTGAACAGTAGTTTAAAAAATGTTAATGTCATTTTATGAAAGAAAGATAAAGAAAAATCCCATAATGAGATCTAACTGGCTGTTGAACAAACCTTAAATTTCAGCAAAAAATGAAGTTAATCACATAATCACATAAGGCTCAATCAACGCCGGAATGGAAGGCAGAAAATTACAATGATCACATAAACCCTGGTGTGTGATCTTCTACCTCCCCAGATCTCAATCCATCAAATTTCTTTGTATGAAGCATAGTTGAAAAAAACGTTAATGAGCACCTTCATAGCGCTGAATAATTCCTAAAAGCCTCCATAGTCAGAGCAATGCTCAATATAAACCTGGATGATTTTATTATAGCATGCAGGTATTTCAGGCCTCGCACAGAAAACATTGCCTAAGCTGAAGGAGGCAATTACTTTATTCTTATCCCTACAGCGGTATTTAGTAAAAAATAGATTATAATCTGTTTCTCTTCTTTGTGGATTTAAAAATCTGTTACATGCCTTACACCCTCCGTATATACGACTTTTAAAAATATATATACTCTAACTCCTAGATTAAATATAAGCACACACCGATAGAAAATAATTTTCTTTGGCGTTGTGTTAAATATATGTGTTTTCCTCACAGTCCATTGTATTATGTCGCACAAGTGAATTATTTATCTTTTTTTGCCTATAATCGCAATGCTTATTCACTTAATAACATAATTTACCCCAATGAACACTCATGATAAGAACCCGAACCGTCATGTAGACAGCAGCGAGAAGATTTCAAGTAGTTAAGCTCTACAACATTTTACGTCTCAAAATTACGTAGTATTAAAAGAATTTATATAGCCTCGTGAACAAACTGGTAATTCTTAATAGGAACAAGATTTTAAACTTATCATGATCGTACGGGCTGTCCCTTGGGAATATTCTTTTCCAGTACGGCGACTGAGTGTTGACTGCCGGGAATTACTTCATGCTAGTTCAGTAGGGCAAACTTTCGTTCTTGAATCACGAGATCGTGGAAACCTCCTTAAGATAGTGAAGGAAAAGCTCTTAGAAGCTAAACGAGGGCTGTTTTTCTCAAACTCTGATGGACCACAAAAAAATAACAAATTTACACAGCATAATAATTTTATAATCAATAATATGGTAGGGTCTTACTTATTTCTCTACATAATCGCCAAAACGGTTGACGCATTTATCATATACTGACTCAAGCTTCTTGATGCCTTCTTCAAGATGTTAGCCACCGGTGAGGTGAGATACGTCTTAACGGGCACAACTGACCTGGGCCCAACGGGCACAACTGACCTGGGCCCAACGGGCACACAGTTTTCGGTATCCGAGGTCTCGTATGTTTGTGTATAAAACGTAACTTGAAATGTCAGGAAATTTTTCAGAAAGTTTACTAATTGTAAACTATCGTGTGGTGTCGACCACCTGATACACACGCTGAGCGAGGCATACAGTAGTGACAGGCTGGTGTTCTTATCCACCTTCTTCAAAAACGTCAGTTTGCCCTTATTTTAAATTTTCTACTCCATTCCCGTACACTACCTTTACTTATAAAGTTGTGACCGTACGCTTTGCTCATTCTTCGATGGATTTCCGCAGCAATACGTCCTTCTGCTAGGAGAAAACAGATTGCATTTCGTAACTCACATTTAACAAGAATATCGATCGTAGTGGCCATGTTCAATTTTATGTACTTAGGCTAAGACGAACGCATTGGTGCTGACAGTGGCAGAGGTTGTGGTTAGGAAACTACGTAATCGCACGACAAGCAGAACTGCCTCCTGCTTATTTTGTACTCACGTGGAAGCACGATCAGAGGATGAAAAAACCTTCTGACATTGGGGTTTATTATGAGCGGATATGATTAGTCATCTGACCCCATGCAGCTCGATGGATTTAATTTGTTGCAGTACTATAATAGTCAAATAACAGGGTCAGAGAATACGTTCAGAAATATACAACATAATAGTCCTTTTTATATTTTCCACAGTTTTGTTATCGACATGGCGTGAATAATATTTCGGAAACATTTTTTAAATCCATTAGCATACATCAAAAATTATGATGAAATCACGGTGACACAGCGAGACAATGAAATCTAGATAACCTTTCCATTTTTTCATGCTTCGCTTTGAATGTTTTTCAAGTGGCATCATAGTCTCCGAGTTAAAAAGCATGAGATACAAAACTGAACTCAGTTTTATTCAGAAAAATCAATAATGATCATCTTTCGAATACATAATTATCTATGCTCACAGCACCTGTTGTCAATGGAAAACATGAAAATGTTAGTTTATTTGTGCATTAGTTTTTATTAACACGTTGCCTGCGATTACCTAGCCGGTGCAAATCTTTACTTTGTACACACAGTCACTAGAAAGCCTTGAAAAAATTACAGAACCTAACCTGAGTGACCCACCGGTGGGTCGTATCGCACTCAACGTGTTAAACTTACTACAGAAGAATTTTTGTGATATTTTGCCATAATTAGTATTATATAAATGTTTTAATATTTTGATATGTTACATACATTTTTTATCATCAATAAATATTTCCAACATATTTATTAAACTTTTTATTTTTTGTGACACATTTTTTTTTTACTTTTCTTGCATCTTTCCTCGAGAGTAAGCACAAGGGACATCCACATGAGTTCAAATTCTTCAGTCACTGAGAAGGGATTGTAGGACGCCTGAATTGCTGTTTTTAAAATTAATTTAGCTTATTCTTCTACTGAATAGGATCTGGCCTCGATAGCCTTGTTAAAAACAAGCAGCTTTAGCTAGCAAAAATTATTGTGGCCGCCCTTATTTCCGCTTTTTCGCAGAATTCTGAACTGAAGGATTTTAAGAATATTACAGATGGCAACACAATTAAGGAGGTAAAAAGTTGTCAAGACTTCACTGTAATTTCCAGCTCAATAACTGCCTGGAGCGGTTTCTTCCCTTAGCAGAGTAACCTTCAGAAAGGTTTCATTAAGTAAATATTGCAAATTATAATTTATTTAAATTAGTATCAGTACTCAGAACTGAAAGGGCACTGAAAATTACTGTTATCTTTATCATTCCGTTCTTTTTAGTATTCAAAATTCGAGCCTCAACTAATTTTTCAGAGTGAAAACCAGGATACAAAAACCCTGCCAGCACATACAAACAAGTAACAATGGCAGGGCCAAAACGAGACTCGCCAGCTATTGAAAGTTCTTAGAAGGCAAATATTGGAAAATTTCTGTTGTTCATTGTTCTGTTGCGTTCGATTGCGCAACAGGGAAAAATGAGAATCACCAGAGTAATGAAACTTCAGTAAGCAGCGATGCTCGAAAATTTCAACTTACACTTCTACACCAAAAACTAAAAAAAGATTCGAATTGTAATTTCGTATAATTTTATTGAGCCATAATATTTTTGCATTATATCTCCAATTGAATGAAAATAATACCTATTTTCCTTTCAATATTTGGGCATTATTCACGTTTTTAAATAATAATAGTCATTCTAATCGAAGAAATAAAATAAAGACGAAATGATGACATCTCACTACGCGCAAATTTCGTCAAAACATCCATATTCATGATAAAAAACGAAATAGAGACGTACAGTGACTCGTAGCCGCACAGGGTCCACCGTGAAATGTTGTTGATCCGTCGAAATTCGATCTCGAGAATGCAGTGACGTGATGCTCAAAACAAGTCACAACGCTTCCTGCACTTAAATGACAGATTCCCTGCACTGTCGCGAAATTCTACGTTAAAAATAAACTTTGAATCAATTTATTGCTGCAATAAGGAACTAGAGAAGTTTTTTAATTTTATAGAGGATAATTCACGATATTAATACACATCGTATGCTAACACCTCTTACAAAAAATCAATACAAGCGTGGAGCTCAGAGTAACAAACAGAATGTAGTTATTGCACAAATAGATTATAAATACTTAGTAACAGGAGCTGGTCACTAACAGTTACCTCAAGTAGCTTTCCACCTCATCTCCGGACTTATTTCCTTCGTTAGAACACGTGAAACAACTTGAAACACTGCTCCTATCAGAGGTTTTTGTTTCGAAGTAGAGTTTAATTCTGTTCTTTGTGGGCCAACATGGAGTCACAAGCCGAAGCAGAAAGCCTTCTAGCCTCATGGCTAATCCTATCAGTTGACATTGGTCGTACAAGCTCTTCAGCGGCAGCAAAGCTTGAGTGCCTCTGCAATGGCTATTTTACACAACTCGATCACACGAATATGCAATCACTTAGGTAATGCTGTTAATCTCTAGCACCAATTACAAACAAACGGCTTTTACGAAAGGTACGAAGTTATTCTCTCCCGCTTTAGTAGCAAATCAATCACTCATTATTTTCTTCCTAGTACTAGAATACCCTCATGTTGAATATAAAAAACCTTCCAGTTCTAATCTGTAGCGAGCTGAGCTAGGCTTTTAGTTTGTAATGCAATCCAAATAGTAAACTACGCATGATACCTGGTAAATATAATATATGCACACGAATGGACTGTAAAAACAGACTCTCTTTGGCTTGTACAGATATGCATAAAGAGAACAAGCAAAGATAAGGTCGGAGACGAGAAAATATGCTAACGAAACTCTTTGTGAATTAAATTTACATTCAACAGTCAACCTTACCGTATTAAATTTACAACATTTAAACAGTGCTCAGTTTTATAACAAGCGAAATCATGAGTGTGTTTGTATTTTACAAAAAAGTAGCAACAGTTAATGAAAATACTCTTAAGTTAAAATTAAATTGTGGAAGATTTTCTCGAAGAATATTCCAACACTATGAACAAAAAGTTTACAGAAACGTGTAATGCTGCTTCTTCATTTCCAATGTGAATGATTGTGAGTGTGATTGCAACTCTTACAGGTTTTGCCTAATAAAAATTCAGGGACACATTCATTTTGCGCACTTTTGGTGAGTCAACTTATAAAATATTTATCTGCAAGCAAAGCTTAATCACGTGAATGAAGGCTACAGTGGCGTCATGAAATTATCATTTTATAGCGAGGGATAAAATCTTGGGAGTAACTTTTTACTGTGCAAATCAATTTATACTGCAGATACAGAATAATTCAAGACCAAGAGTCTCTCAAACACTCTCAACAAATGTCGAGACTATTTTTTGCTACGTAATCGAGATTAATAAAAACCATAGCAAAGTAAAAGAACTCGTTGTCAGTCTCCCTGACACATTTTTAATGACTGCAATTATAAAGCAACCCTCAGAAGTCCGCAGTTCTCAGTCAATCAAGAGCCTCAGCCGTAGAAATTATTAGGATTCGATAATTACTTGCGATATACATATGATAGTTTTCGATGATAATCGATGTATTAAAAATTAAAACAGAAAATAAGAAAATCACATTTTAAAATAACAAAAAAATTCGTATGAGGGTATTTATAGTACGGCCCACTGTAATGAAACGCTGCAATTTTAGAATGAGAGAATCCTCAGAAATTAAGAACTCGTGAGTTTTCTCCGGGTGGTCTTTCCCTGATGATGGGCAGCCGAGCGATGCCTCGCTGGCCTTGCCTGGGAGACGGCAGAGAGAGCGAGGATGTGATGTGGTAGAAAAGCAGCAGCTTGACGGACTCCACCTGCTGTTTGCTTCAACTCGAAGATAAACAATGCCAAGGAAAACAAACAGGCTTGGTAAACTATATAATCTAATCTGACATATTCCCTCAGTTGCAGAAGCAGTCATTGCAATGGAAGGGCGAGCTATTACGAAAGAAGAGAGTTCCTTTTCTTGAAATCCAGGGCTACCTCAACATGTGATGCAACTACTACAATACTCAATGAGAAACAGCACGGACTTCAAAATGCAAACCACTTCCTACACATGCTGGTTACTTCGGTTGGCCTAACGTTCTACCACCGAATGACTCAATTTTACTACACACAATCATATTTTTTAAAGCGTTGAATTTAAATGATATAAATAAGGGAAACACCCCACGGAAAACTTCTGCGAATTTAATTAAGCGAGATTTTTCTCCAAAATGATTTTAATACATGTAGCGGGTCATAGAAACATAATACCATCGAAATATTTGTGCAGCATAAAATGCAACAATCTTTACTTAATATGTGATACTAGATTACACTCTATATAAAAAGATACTTCAAAATTTTCTGATTTTTTTCCTTACTGTTGTTCGGTTTTAAATAGCGTCTAGTAATGTTAGCTTCCTAAGTCAGACAATAAGTGTTGCGTTCCTCTCATACTGCCAAAGTTGAGCAGCGAATACAAATGCAGTCCAAGCTCACAAATACCCACATGACGAGTGCCGGCTCTCACTGCTGCAGGTGGGCCACCGCGAGGACGTCACGTGTACTCCATTAGAACTACAGAGAAATTCAGTCATTCAGTTCACACCCGACGGGAGTAGGAGTTGCCTGTGAATGTCTTGAGTTACGCAGCAGCCGAAGTATTAAAGTCAATACCCTACAAATCTACTACCGTTGTCGGAATGAAGACTTGTCAACGAGATAAGGTACGTGTTTCACAAGGAGACAATAGTGAAAACAAAAATGTCACACGTCAGTAAGAGATTGATGTATAGAGTAAAGAATAACCAACTCAGGAAATGTATTGAGCAGGATTCCAGAAACCATCTTTAAACAAATCTTCATGCACATTGAACCCAAATCCATTCTGTTTCACTTGAATCTATGCTGATTTCTATTTCAATGAAATGGATTTATTTTTAGATAATATTAACAACTACCGATATGTATAGAGAAGACCCTACTCATTTAACAGATATTTACCACCAAAATATCCCAGATAGGATGGCCCAGATGACATTATTGAATAAAATGCCAACGTATGCACACGGCAAATTACGACAAAAAATTGTGAACTTTTTCACACTCTGCACGTGGAACTGATTTAAAAAAGATGTTTTGTGCAGCATGTTTAGTTTTTAATGTATTTCATTTTATACGAACTTCAGGTACAAAATGAAGAATGTACTAATAAATTTAAAAAACTACAGATGGAGCTGCACAATATTTAGGATATCAAGAAGCTAGAAATGTATCAAGAAATCGATATATTGAATGAATGTAAACAATGGTGCTCGACTCTTGCAGCCAGTAGGAAGCATAATGCGTCTGCCTCTCATTAGAGGAAAACCAGTTAGAAAAATTCTTATCAATCTAAGTACTAAAACAAATCCACAGTTGTTTCCCGTTTTTAGCACTTCTGCTTTTGTGGTGTCCAGCTATAAATACGAGAGAAGAATGAAACCCGTCTAGTCTACATAAACAAGGAAAGGTACGATCAGAATTTTTATTGCCTCAAGAGTGGAAAGCCCCAAAGACGCGCGGAGGGAATTTCTTCCAACGTAAATCCAGAGGAAATTCCACCAGCACAAACTCTTGCATGTCATAGTTCCGTGATAAAGAATTATAAAAAGTTCGGAACATTACGTCAGGAGTATCATTTTACTCGACGCATATGGATTTATTAACCTGGTATTCTTTTTTATTGTCTTAACTGAAAGTACTCCCCTGAAACATTAACTTGGAATCACAGCTTCCACATTCAACCTTGACATGATTATGAGAGTTGAAGTTTCTGACGAGATTTAAGAGAATTTTCCTTGCTTATTTCTCTAGTGAATTTCATAAGTCTTGAAGAAATATTCCCCAGTTACTGCAGGAAATCCCTTTCCTCCTCAATCTTATCGCTCTTTATTAATTATACAGAATGCAATTATTTTCCAAACTCAAACTGGGAAGCAAGAGTGAAAAGAAGCTGCCAGAACAAAAAAAATGACATATTTTGTCTTGGGTGAAGTTCAATCTTAAATAAATGATAATGAACGAGTTCAAACCATACAAACTTTTCCTTGTACTTTTTATATTCTATCTTAGTATAGCCACAATTAATAACGTGATAATAACCGACCAACACAAATCCGGTTAAGTAAAACTGTTTCAGGAGTCAATGATAATTCAAAAAATAAAGATAAGCTAAGTAAAGTTGAAACTGCACGACCAAAATAAAATTATATTGAGCAAAGTTCCTAATACCGACGCAGTACTGTACATGATAACCCCAGCGAAGTTAAAAATTTGAAGCAATCGATGTATGAAGTGAGTTATCTTCTGATCAAAATGAGTTGAAACAAGTTAATTTGAAGTATGATTTTTACAGAAACGATTACTGTTTCTCAATTTCCATTGGGAAAAATTTCTACAAAAATTTGTCAAAAGTCTATAAATGTCGAACTAATATTTTTCAGCAACTTGTGACGAACAACAACGACTGAAGTTCCACTGGTGACAAATAAGTCGTTAATGACCACTTGTCGGTAGAAAGTGAAATTTGTAAAGATTAAAAAAAAAATTGTCAGTAAAATTTCGTCAATTTATTGTCGGTGAAAGTAAGTCTTTGAAGGAATATTGCACAGTCACTTTCAAAAGCATTTCAGACGTTTTAATATATTCAGCTGAGATGTATGAACGGGTGAGAACATTCATTTAAACATCAATTTCTCTTGGCATTCAATTCAACAATTCTTCAAGTGAACATATGTTTTCAGAATTTTTTCGCATGCTATTAACTCTACTATAATTTGAGGCACCATAACATCAAGTTTAATTTTCTGTAGTACAATAACTGACATTTCCGATCATTCGAATGACGTAAAATCCACTCTTTTCAGTCCCAGAGAAGATTCTTCGAATTTTCAATGAACGAAATATTAAAGTCGCTTCTTCTCAGAAAGGGACGATGATCATCAACATCTGATAAAAATGTCTCACAATAGACGTGCCGTCAGCAGGACTATATTTTTTGATCCAACGCTAATTACTTTGGATTTTTAATCTGTATATATCTGATCATGATTTTGTATGTCAGAAATATTAGTTTTTAGCCAATTATAAACTGTCATGAGTCTTCTTTCTTTATGAAAAAAGCACGCGCAATTGCCCTTACCTGCAGCTGCCATATGTGATTTGTATATTATGTCTCTAGAATAGCTCTGATATTGCAGTCCTTCTCGACTTGGACCTCACCTGCAGACAATGTTTACCAAAAGTGTTCGTGGCAGTTCATTTTCAGCTCCTGTTACAGAATGCAAAAGAAGGGAATTTAAACTGAATTGGATTCTTCCTTCGGCAGTCCCTCCGTGGATAGAGAAGAAATTTCCTGAGTTGG
Organism: Trinorchestia longiramus; assembly: GCA_006783055.1. Classification (NCBI taxonomy): domain Eukaryota; kingdom Metazoa; phylum Arthropoda; class Malacostraca; order Amphipoda; family Talitridae; genus Trinorchestia; species Trinorchestia longiramus. The sequence continues at coordinate 17,223 of VCRD01004464.1, forward strand.
AGCGACTGAGCATTATGGAGTCAAGGTCGATCGATGCGTGATCGGCCTCAGCAACTAACTCTAATGAAACCTAAACTTTGGGTGGGGCATCTAAGACAACTTGCAAGTATCTCATCACTTGGTCAAGTGCATGTCACTGAATACAGTCAGTTTCTAACATAAGCGAGCTTTAGATCTTGCGTCATTAAATTCTCAAAGTCCGTACTGTCATTGATAGTCAAATCATTTGATAAATTTATACAGATCACTTAGCGTTATTAACAACTGTAAAATATGTCGTATTGTACACAAAAGGTGAACAAAAACTATGAACATAACCCTCTAAATTTGAGGGATAGGGGCTAGCCTGGAGATAACAATTAGATATACCTTTATTACGTACAAAATGCAACAACACAACTCCAAAGGTTAAGGTTTATTGCTGCAATTTAAGAGCTAATTGCAAGAAGTTGTTAGGTGTCTGAGAGTGCCACACCTTTTATAATTTATTTGGTCATAAACATAACGGAATGAACGGTGGCCATACACATTCATAATGTGTTAAACTGGCATCATACCTATAATCTCTGATTCATTTATTTCAGTCATGCATATTACTGTCGTGAACTTGTATGAATGAACTGTGATATCTGAAACTATTCTTTCACACGGTGATGGAATTGATTGTGAATCAGTTCCAGAATATATGACAGCGTTTAAAAAGAGCTTAAATACTAATGAAGGCGATAGTGCGTGCGCATCCATGCTCAGTCAGCTGCATAAGTATGCTACCTTTTTGAAAAGCGTTGACTCACACTATCTTGCATCTGGAACCACAAAGTGTCCCTAAAAGTTAGCCGAATTGAATCATTCTAGTATTCCGAAGAATGAGAAATGGCCTGAAGAAAATGAGAGCCAAGAAGCGAATAATGAACTAGGCAGCACTGCAAAGTATGTGTTGTCCATTCTCAGCTTACATCTTTTTTCAAGTGTTAATGATATGCTTGAGTCAAATCAATCAACCTATAATACTAAGCTCTTTTTTCAGGTGTTGTAATTATTATTGAAATAAAATAATTTTGAAAAGTTTAGCGTCAGAGAAGTTGACAGCTCACTTACTACTCATAATAACGTTATGAACACTCATTTAAATACATTGTGTTTGTTCTTTTGCGTAACTTGGACCAATTTATAATAGCTTTATCAAACATCCATTAGAAATTAATTGAAACTCTATTTAA
>VCRD01004464.1:21311-45232 GCA_006783055.1 Trinorchestia longiramus
TGATTCATCTATTTCAGTCATGCATATTATTGTCGTGTACATGTATGAATGAACTGTGATATCTGAAACTATTCTTTCATACGGTGATGGAATTGATTGTGAATCAGTTCCAGAATATATCACAGCGTTTAAAAAGAGCTTAAATACTAATGAAAGCGATAGTGCGTGCGCATCCATGATCAGTCAGCTGCATAAGTATGCTACCTTTTTGAAAAGCGATGACTCACACTATCTTGCATCTGGAACCACAAAGTGTCCCTAAAAGTTAACTGAATTGAATCATTCTCGTATTCCGAAGAATGAGAAATGGACTGAAGAAAATGAGAGCCAAGAAACGAATAATGAACTAGGCAGCACTGCAAAGTATGTGTTGTCCATTCTCAGCTTACAGCTTTCTTCAAATGATAATGATATGCTTGAGTCAAATCAATCAACCTATAATACTAAGCTCTTTTTTCAGGTGTTGTAATTATTATTGAAATAAAATAATTTTGAAAAGTTTAGCGTCAGAGAAGTTGACAGCTCACTTACTACTCATAATAACGTTATGAACGCTCATTTAAATAAAGTGTGTTTTTTCTTTCGCGTAACTTGGACCAATTTATAATAACTTTATCAAACATCCATTAGAAATGAGTTGAAACTCTATTTAATCCCTTCGATAAAATGATTAGATACGAACAATTAATTCACTTCTGTATATATATATATATATATATATATATATATATATATATATATATATATATATATATATGCCGAAATCGCTGAATATACGCGAAGAATACTACGAATTTTTCCACTCCCTGTGTACAGTACAATACATGTATCGATGCTGCCATGCACATTCTATATTGTAATAAAAGAAAAATTTAATAGTTTGATAGAACATATTGTTCATTTGAAAGAACGCTTGTCCAGCACTTTGCGTCATACTCGTAGTGCCCAGAGAAAAACATCAAGTGAGAAGGAAAAAACATTAAGTGCATCAATACGTTTACGCTTGATCGAAGACCTGATGCTCCTACGGCTATTGACTGGCTTAGCAGTCGGGCCTACAATTTGGCTACATGAAATGGTGGAAAAAGGCTTGACGAACTTTGTAAAAAGAAGAAGTTATTGAAAAAATTCCAGCGTGTGTCGTGAAAAGAGGATTTCCATTAATACTTAATAATCTCGATGGGATGCATAACTTGAGTTTAAACGTTCGTATTTAGCACTGCACGACAATCATATACGTTTGCATATCAGTATTTCAGTATGTTTACGTTCAAGTACATATTTCTATTCTCTTTATTAATTCAACCTGTAAATCATGCACCAAACAATACCCCATGCAATTAATACAGCATCAAGAAACAAAGCTTGTTGTGAATTTCATGATCATCTCCTAGCTTTGGAACGGAACTCTAAAATAATGTGAAAGACGCTAAGTTATGGCTTGTGTTGAAATATTTCTTGAAAACTTATGGTATGCATGAAATTTCTCGAATACATAAGATTTTCTGGAAGCGTGAGAGGATGATAGTGGCTTGAATGCTTGAAATTTTTTAGTGTTTGTACTAAGTGCAAAATGCTGCTCTCCATTGCGAACAATTTCACAAATCAAACAAATTCAAACATATAAAACAGGAAACTAGAACTTAAACATAATCAATCCCGTGTGTTATATGAAAACAGTGCAAAAACAATTTGCAGAAACGTAATCACCGTATCTTAAAACTGAATCAAATGGATTTCTGCATTCATGAATGTACGAGAATTTTTTCCTAAGTATACAACAGAAATGCTTTACCTAGTCAAAAACGTTGGTACATCTACGCCGGTAGTTACAATTTCCACCCAGAAGTAAACAATTGTCGATCAGCAGACACGAGATACCAAACAGAACAAAGTTTGGAGCTCATTTTGTCCAAACTTTAGGACAGGAAGAAATTTTTCAAAAAAAAGGAAAATGGGTCAGGGAAGCCAGCAAAAGTATCTCGTGGACAGGAACTAAACCAAAATCAAACCATTGAATGTATTTTAAAAGCTGAACAATGAAATGGTGAGAGCAAATCATTCAACCTGTGTCGAGCACGTGGGAATGAACTGATTGTATTTCATAAACCAGGAAAAATAAATTTATTCTACTACTACCGTCAAATCCTGAAAATGAAAAGGCCAAATAATTTTAATTTTGAGGCAAAATTGTCTCTCATTAACGTTCTCTTGAACTTTTTCTTCGATCTGTTTTGATCACTGAAATAATAATATACACGAACACGAAGAGTACAATGAAAATGTCACTAGAAATACTTCTAAACCTCAGCTTCGATAAAACCACAACCAAAAGAATGATTTCTGAGTTCAAGATTGATTTTCTGAATGATTTTATCAACATTCAGAGGAATAAGTTTTCAGTGTGAAATATATGCAATGCCCCAAGCATGGCACAAGGCAAACTCAGGTTGAATCTTGCCGAGTCTGCCTGCTCCTATCCTAGAGCTCCTGACGACGGATACAGATGCAGTGTATCAAGACAAGGCTTGCAGCTGAATAGCGGGGATTCCGTGTAAACAGGCCGCATCTTGGCTGCCCTCTAAATTAAACGCAAACAAAAGAAAATTCATGGCATGAAGTAAAACTTCAAAATTTATTTAGTTTCAAAATAAATTGAATACCTTGTGTGATGTGTGTTTGCAAAACACATCAAATTGTTCCTGCATTATTCTTAAAAATATGCGTATCATTGTTTATTTGCTCTTATACATATGATCCCTAGAACAATGGAATACATGTCATCCCAATCAGTTCAGAAAAAATAGAGAACCACGGAATATCAACGAGGAGGAATGTAATGTGAACGAAATACGTGAAATAAACAATAAAAAGAGTGTATCAGATAGTATAGATGCAATATATTTCAAAGTATTACTTATTACAGCAAACTAGATATTGCGTTGCAAGGATGGCTCGTTTTTCTAATTAAAGATATACCCTTGAGCAAAAAATAAAATGTCATCAAAACGTTCAGTTTCATTCGCATTTTTATTGTTTGCATCTTTCTCAGTCTACCTGACATTTTTTACAAATGAAGGCACAGAAAGCTGACTACGAGGAATGGATTCTCTTTTGAACAGGATCAATCTCTGGTTCTTAATGAACGACTTGTGCGTAAATGTCAGGCGGTAGAAGCGAGCAGGTTTTTGGTTGTTCTGTAATGATATTATGACTTCGAAAGCTAGAAAGCCGGGAATTCTCTCAATCTAATTCTCTAATTCTCAAGTATTATAATATACTTGTATCTCAAAACGTCTAACCTCGTGCAGAAAAAGAAAAATGCAAATAAATGTAATTTGTCTCATGTCTTCAGACAGAAATATTAAATAGCAACAAATTGACCACCCTTGTTCGCCTATTTACTGTGAAGTGTTTGTAATAAAGACTCAAGTGAAGGGAAACAATTATACATTAACAGTAGCTACACTTCTCTTTTTGCCACACTGGCTCAGGTGGAGTGAAGAAAATGTCAACAGTACATACTGCGATGGGAAGTGTAAAATCCGTGAAGTGCCAGAGATACTACAGACATTGGTGAAGTGCATCACGAAACAAGAGTTTCCAGTAAATTAAACGCATGTCACCAGAGTGCCCCAACGAGAGGACATCTCACTGCTGCACTGATTCAGATCCAACTGTTCCGTCTCTAGCTGGGCTGTTGGAGCACCAGGGCTTTTATTCCCGAAGTGATAACGTATTTTTCTAGGCAAAGTGTGAACAGAGAACACGCTTTGCCTCCCGCCGCACTGTGTGAGAGCGGCTCGGGACAACACGACCACCCCGGGACAGCTTTTATGCGGTCGTTACTCAAGAAAACGTTACGCTGTACGCGCTGTGTGAGACGAGGCAAGCCTCTCTGGTGTACACGAGACTGCACTAGCAGCACCGCGCGCTCTTCGTACTGCTCCAGTACGGAAGTCAATCGATCGTGGAGTATTCATAGAAGCATAAATGTCAACCATTTTATACATGAGAAACTTGTGTGATAGTTTCTTGTCCGAGTATTGCAATTGATGAAGAAAAACGTTTTTGAATAGTTTCATGTTTGTTGTAATAAAGTAAACGCTACTAACATAAAACTCCTTTACGCACTAACTGCAGTAGGTCGAAGAAAGCAAGAGCGTTCAGTGACCGCTTATTCGTAACCAGCATTTTGTGGAACAAACGGGCCCTATCAATTCTCAGAGAATTTAAAATGTTGATATCGCAATAAAAAATTCATAGCTGTCATTTTAAGGTTAGTAATTATCACCACTCTAACTTAAAAGCTAAAATTGACTTTACGAGGCAGATTAATAAATTTTATTTCCCATCATTGCGTGCCTTCAATTTGTTCTTTAAATGAATATTTTTTAGGCTCATGGTAGATGAATAATGAAATTATAGAGTCGACAAATACCTTATAATAAGATAAAATTAAAGCGTCAATTTATTTCAGAAAAAAGTTGAACTAACTAGCATTGTTAGTCAAATTGGATATTATTTTGAAAAATCTTTCAATACACTTTTATTATCCAGTAATATAGCTTGATGCTCCCGTTTGTTAACTCTTCATTGTTGTTTTAGAACCCCAGACCGTGGCTCATATCAGTGATCTGAATTTCGACTTAACAGCGAGTTTTTTAGAAGAAAATAATGAACGTTGCCCAGACTTGTAGTATCTAATCAGCAGGCTCTAGAATGTTTTTAAAAGTTCATCGAGGCATAATGGAACAATAACTTAAAGCCGTCTGAACGCTAAGAGGATATTTCTTTAGAAACACGACGATGATATCTTGCTCCTTCGTAAGCGAAGTCAGCAAAAATAGTTGATGCAGTACCGATGAGGGAGCGAAACAGCTCTACCGACTTACGAGAGATCGTTATCATTGCGTTTTTAAAAGTTGTTAGCAGTCTTGTCTCAAGGCAGGTTACTACAGTAATGGCAGTATACAGGGATATAACGTACTGCGAGAAGGGTGTACAAGTTTGGAATCAGTATTATGTGAATTTCAATGAAGAGAGGTACAGTGATGTACAGGATCGATGTATTGAGAAGAAACTTTACCTAAGTTTACCCTAACGTTGTTCTGGCAAAATAAAAGCGTTCTGAACCTGAGAAAGCTTGTATTAAAGTTCACGCAACATTCAACTACAAAGTGCTTATGAATTCGAAATAATCCCTGTCAACTAACGACGCCCAGAATATTTGAAAATATCAGAACCCCGGCAATCATCTTAAAAAAATTATAAACAGTGTTTATTTAACTTAAAACATTCGTCAGCTGAAAGGCAAACGAAAAACTCCGTTAATACAGTTCATGTTTTTTAACGGAATACGCAGCTCAGTATTGTGTTCAGGCCCAGGACTGTAGTAAATTTAGAACTTGAACCTGCTTCACGAAAACAGCTATCAGTTAGACATCATGGAGTTTAAGAATTTTATCAGTGATGAATGTAAGTAAACTAGAAAATTTCCGTGGAAATTCCAAGATTTAGATTTAAGTAGTTTGAAATTATTATGAACATAAATGTTTTAAAGATTTACAACGAATTATTGTGTTTGAAATTAATACTTTGTATTAATTTCATTCAGAACCACCTTTCTGCATCTTATCTACCGATAACATGGCCCAGATAGTACCCGTTGATATTCCTTTGTTTAAAGGCGATAAACTTAAGGATCTATGAAATAAAATTTATTTTTCAGTTTCACCCGTGAATATTTTTCATCAATATATATATATATATATAGAACTTCCATTCTGAATCTTGTGTATTGATAACATGGTCGTGTAACAAATAGAAGCCAATAACCGAAAAAATTGTGTATTTTATAGTGATCCGGTTCTTTTGGTATCCACAATACAATGCTTATAATACATGCATATCCCTTCTGATTTCAGTTCAATAATTTTACTTCAGTAATAGATAGGAAGTAATGGGACGAACCACACATACAGAGAGAGAGAGAGAAAGAGTTGGAGATACATTGTCTATTATACTCGTATATGTATGATAGATAGTATTATTGTCAGCATTAACTATCATGTACCGGTAGCAATACCATTTAAATAACACACTACTCAAAGAGTGATAAGACAGACTATTGTCAATCATTTGTTCTGTTCTTGCAACATGGTATTAAACACAAGTTAACATTACGCTGGCAGTGTAGCTGCACACGACAAACTCGGCCTTAGGTAAAATTACCTGAATTGGCTAATACATGAGAAGAATTATCTTTAAAGAGTAAAACAATGATGTTCTTTAGATACGTTCGGTACAACGTCATAATTTCTTCTATAGCTCGAAAGCAATTTACAAGCATATCAATGTTCAAACAAAAATACGATTTTTGCCTACAATATGGAACAAAATCATTTCCTTTTATGTTTTAATTTATGCTTAATATTTAATTACACATAGCTAAGTCATCATTTATCCTGAAACACCTGCTCCACAGAAGTAACAACGTTCAAAAAATAAGAAAATGCTACGAAATGTGAGCGCTTTTTGATTTACACTTGGAAATATTTTATAAGCAGTCCATGCTAGGTGCAATCGCCAACATTTGTCAGTAGGAAAATTGCAAACATCATTATATCATACTATCACCTAATGAGCAGTGAAGGCAGACCAAATGCACCGTTATAATGTCAGATGAAAACTATCGAGTTATGATCAATTCCCAAAGGAGCCGTGTGATATACGAACAAGATTGTTCAAGATTGCATCGACGTAACAACTTCGAAACCCTTAATTACAGCAAGTCGAGGGTCCTGACAACCTCCAAGTTTCCAGTACCCGATACGCTAAAGTTAGTTAATGATGATCATGGAAGCATATCGACGTTTGTTTGAATGGGACCATATGCAGCCAAAATGACGCAAATTTTAATAATAAAATAATCAAACCATTGGCAGTTTAATGATCGGCTTTGCTTGAATTTAGTGCCAACCAAACCTACAGAACAAAAAAATATTTTCTAACAGCCTTTCTTAACTCGATGGCAATGTCTCAGGCTTTGCTGCATATCTCCATTATAACTACTGTTTTAGTCAAGGAAACTGAATAGTTTGGCTTCATCATTTCATTCTGAAAGAAAAATTTCGCCCATCCTACAATTATTGCTAATAATTCCTATTTTTAGTTACAGGAGAGATGCCGCAACTTTTAATCCCTTTTTTCGAAGGAATACTGCTCCTATCAGTGCAAAACGATTACAACTGCTACCTACTCAACAAGGTATTCTGCACTTGGTTCCTAGTCTGAAATAGAAATAATGGTATCATAGATTCAATTAATATTTCCTTACTCTTCTAAACCACGTATTGAGCCATCTTGCTGTTGAGAAAACTGACGATCAGTAAAAGGTGTAAAGTCTGCGGAATTTAACTCTGAAGTTTCAATCCCCCTGTCCTCCAGTGCATTATTTGTGCACATGACATCGATTTGCTTTAAATTAGACCAAAATTATGCCCCCTTTTGACATGCTAGATAGCCTGGTTAAATAAATGTTATAGTGTAATCCAGGTTTTCAATTTTTATTTTATTGTAACAGAAATAAACTTCAGGTAATCAAAACAATAATACACATATGTGCACAGTCCATAATACTCGAACGAACTCAATTAAATGTGTTTATTTAAGCTGGATCACTACAAGCTTTATGGAACTGCAAATGCAGTTGCACGGAAATTCTAAGCTGAAATACATTTTCGAGCAAAAAAGCTAAATCTTATTTGTATTTTCAAAGTCTCTCCCACCTCTTTCGTAGAAATCCATCTATTTTAGAGAAACCATTACTGGTGCTACTCACCAGTATGACAGTTTCCTCTGTAGAAATATATTGAAAAACATACAATTTTAATCGACGTTAGACACCAAAAATTTTATGTAAGCATGTTTCTATGCATTTGCCACAGCTTTCAAATCACGGAGCCAAAAAGCTGCCTCAACAGTTTCGAACAGATTGCCTGGCCTGTGGACGCTCTCAAAAAGGTCCCTTCATACTCTTTACACTCGAACACGTTTCTCTGCTCCTGGACAATTTCAGACAGATCTCTTTCACTCTGAGCAATCTCAAACGCTGGTTTGACCATTGAACCCACTCAGGAAGATAGCTCCAGCAGATTTTGCAGCGAATATTTTACTGAAAGAAAGTTTGATGTAAGGATGCACATTTCTATAGTTCTTTTTAGCTAAATTGGCTAAGCCTGAAGATGTTTTGGCGTGTCTTTTATTTCTTTGTGGATGAACATAGCATGTTAAGAATATACAATGAGGGAACAAACAGCCTTGTGTAAACCGTCTCTTTAAAAAGATTGGGTTTGAGAATTAAATAAAAGTAGGGACAGCAATAATAGTAACAGCAATGATAAAATTGGTAACTGCCACAATGATAACAACAGTGATAGAAATAATTACAGCAATTCCATTATATGATAATACACAGTTTGTTTCGTGTATGCTTGCTTGCTTGGTCCGTATTTCTGTCATACTTTTCAGGATTTAGATAGGAGGAAATGCGGTAGGGCATACATGTATTGTAAGCATTGCATTGTGGATACCAATGGCACATCCTTCAATATGAAAACTCCTTCGCAAAGCTCACGTCCACTGGCAAATCAAACGAAAAAATTCAGTAAAAACACGTTAATTTTCACGTAATCAGTAATTTAATAAATATACCGCTGCACTACCCACCTCCCATCGTAGAGAGTGGGTAAAAACTGTTCAGAACATTTACACGAGCCTCAAACATATGCATGCACAGAGAATCTTACAGTCACGCACCTTGGGACAGACTCCGAAAGAATTAATGGGTGAAAGCTAGCATGAAAACATGCTCCCGTGACGCACTTTAGGCATTGCCTGCACTTATTTTAATTTTTTCAAAACTTTTATATTTTTTAGTCTAAAGCGTTGACTGAGAGCCGTGCTTGTGCAGATTCATACTTGCATCCCTTACCTCTATTGTTGACTCTAATTTATGGAAATAATAGATTTTTGTGCGCAATTCATTCCTGATAACTTTTGAAATAGGAAAAGGAAAGGCTCGTGGTGCTCTGCTGTAAAAGTTAAAAAATCTGCTACGAAAGTTTCAGAAATAATTATCTTTTCAATTATTGCTAAAGTTAAAAAAAATGTGGCTAATAAATATTTGTAGAAGTTGTTGCACGCACTAACTTTTCGCCTGAAGCTATAAATAAAAAACTATGAGTAATAGTTATCTTCGGACGCTGAGAAAATCTAGGAGATAAATATTTTTGTGAAACTCTGTGGGATGTCTACACGATATCACCTCGGATATACTCGTATGTATATATCTTGTTTTAGTTACAGTAAAAATAAATTATTTAAATGAAATATGGTATTGAATACTTCTTCAGAGCCGTACGCATTTACAATACATTTATAGTTATTAAGCAATCATAATAGTTAGAGAAATACTGTTTTGCAAAATTTATATCTGTTTGTTAAGCTCGATAACCCCAGGAATATAATCAAAGAACGTTGATAAATAAAAATATCTAAAGAATTTCTAGCAATAATATTTTCCAGGTAAAACCAGCATCATTACAATAGAAGCAACAAGGAAACAAGACAATGAAAGAAAGCAAAGAGTTTATAAAATGCACAATTACCATCTCAATCAAGAAGTGTGGAGATCACAATAACTCAAAAAGCATCATTATTTCCCTTGTGAACACAAAAGAAGAAAGATGTGTGCTCTCCTCGACAATTAATGTTGGAAGGAGAAACAACTCTTGTAAACAACCTAACTAATTATCAAAAGAGGAGAAAACATGTTGAATCACTAAGAAAATTTTCTAAATTCAATGAAAATAATTTTAAATCTTCAAATAAGCAAGTAATGAGCTGGACGCCCAACATTGGAAAGATGAACGATGATAGCTGCTCATAAAATTGAGTGTGTCCACCTCATGACTAAATACCAAAAATAAAAAAGCAATTAACTAAAGTTATGACAACCTCTCATGATAAATCAAATTTAGCATAAATTTCATTTACAAAAAATAAATGCGAAAAGAAACCAATTATTTTACAATGCTGGAAAAATGCTGATTGATAGTCATCAAAAGAGCTTTGGTTACACAAAGATACTATGAAATCTTAAAATAAACCGGAGCAGAAACTGCAACTAAAATGATAAAGTTTATTCCTATGTATGTTACGCTTACATTTTTTCCCGTATGAAGAAATAACAAGAAGATGAGATAAAATACATTGAGTATGGGAGCATTTGGCACAAACATCAGCAACATTCATGTGTTGCGATGAACGCCAGTGGGTGAGAGACTGTCCTTTAGAATATTAAGTACTTTTCAAACCCCCATTATGCTGATGTTGCTATTTTACTGTTTTAAGATCATTGCCTCAAATACATTTTCAAAGTTTGCTGAATTAAGGTACATGAAAATACGAATACAGAAAAACAGCATTTATTGGATACCTCGTGCTCCAGAGGTCAATAACAGTTTCTCAGCACTCTCTTCAAAAAGACGCTCTCCTTGGCATCCGTACTAACTTTTTTAGCTTATGAATATTTAGATGAATCGGTATGCCGGTGTCACTAGAATAAATACAAAATATAATTTGACGTAGACTTTTCCAGGAAAAGCAGAGAAAAACTAAAACTAATAAGAAAAGGGAAGTAGAAAGACGTACCTGTAGCATAGGAAATAAAAGAGGCTGGGTTATCACGACGGTAAGCTGAGGAATGGAAATTCTAGATAGAGAAACTTGTGTTTATCCAAGTAGTGTTCGCCTGCAGTAAGTGTCTCACTTCTGCCCCCATGCATGCTAGTGCCACGAGTGCGACATCTAATGACAGATATCAGCGCACTCTACATTATCAGTGTCTATTTTCTTAAAACTCTGGTATCCTTGAACCAGTGTCCTTTTGACTGTGGACGTGGAAATTCCATCCAATACTAAAGTGTTTTCTGAATGACAATTTATCAGATTTTCTGGGAGAATTGCTACTACAACTCTGAGTCACAATTTCGCCAAATTGAACTAATATGCAACTTACACTCCTACTCAGTGACAGAAATTCTCTCACTCTGCTGAACACATACGGTTAAAAATATGTCGTCTCACGCAAAGAATGATCCTCACTCGGCAAAGTTCAGACTCGTTAAACATTCGTCGTCTTGAAGGAAGTTCTATAAAAAGCACTCCCTCGCAGCTTAGGTAGAGTCTCAAAAGCTCCTCCGCTGTGGCAAGAAGATCATACTTTCGGCGTCGACCAATCTGGCAGCCTGGAGCCCACGGAAGACCTCAGAGCTTTATATAAAATTGTTATAAAAGTCCTACGGTATAATAGGCTGCAACAGCATCAATGGAAAGCTATTAGAAAACTCACAACCTGAATAGCTTTCCTAACCTAAAAAAGGCATCAAGATCACCTAGAATTTGGTGAATCACCTAGAATCGCCTAGAATCACCTAGAATTTGACCTTAACTTCATTTTGAAGTTAAGGTCAAATTCTAGGTTTGACATCCGCATATAAACTTCAGCCGGCAATTCCAACCTTCAATTTTTCAAGCCTTAAGCAAAGATTGTTTTCCATTAGACCAGATTCTTAATCATAAGGTCTAAGAAATATCCCTTGACGATTGTATAAGTATCTGTAAAATAGAAAACTTTGTGGGAACTAATATCAAATAAATATTACACATTGTTTTTATCCCTATGAATGCATTGCATATTTCAATTCACTCGTAGATAGAAAACTTATTTAAGTCCATTCACAGTCATAATAGTGTTTGAACATAATTTATTATTTTCAATTACATTTAGTAAATGAAATTCGAAAGGCTCGAGACCACTGAAATGCAACTATAACATTAGAACCTACACTCACTTTTTGTAAAATTTATCGATATGCTCAAAAAGTTTTAAGAATTTTTTGAATGGTGTAAACACACTTGGAGTGAAGAAAAATGCTGGACAAAAATTAAGATGTTAAAAGCAAACGTTTCAAAGTTATCAGTTAACTAAGTAAACACAGAAATATCCCTTTCTTAATACGGAATATTTAGGCATGAATGCCTCAAAATTTAGAGAAAATACAGTTCTAAAAATATCAGGACAAATGATGGTACTACTATTATGAAAGTACTCCCTCTTCCAGCAACATTTTGTACTCATTAAAACAAAAGCATGACTCTAAGTTATCACCCACAATTAGGAAAGATGATTGGTCCCCTCCTATTTTAGTGTTTTATTAATGCCCTTGTATTGACACCACCTAATAAATGAGTACATGCAGGCCAAATTTAAATACTAAATGTCCATACCTTCATGTATTTATTCAACCATCAAACACCAGTTTGTTAGCTGCAGGCAAAAACTCCTGAGTTTTTAATTGTTTCAGTTAAATAATTAACCGCAGAAATGCAGCATATACAGTATGATATTCATGCGACGAAATGTCTCGCCAAAGACTAAAATTTATAGTTAGATAAAATATGGCAACAGGTACAAGCCGTTTGGCCCATTCTTGGGTGGCTAACCAAGTCTCATGCAGTCTAACCTAAAGACATCAATCACACACAAACACTGCAATCATTCACAGGCCCCAGGATCTAAGAAGAAAATAAAATCAGTATTTTATAATAGTAAGGGGGTTCCTTAGCCAGCATTTGTGAAAACGCCTTTTTAATGTACTTACAGTGTCAGTCGAATCTATATTTCTAGGCAGCTGGTTCGGTGTTCCAGTAATTTTAAGTGCAAAGAACTTGAGAGGTTAGGATGTCTTGAAGTTTCTTACTGTTAGTTTATGAGCAATATTTCTACTTCGCCCGTGAACGTATCTGTCGAAAAGCCTTTCCAGAGTTTCTACTTCGCCCGTTAACGTCTCTCTCGAAAAGTCTTTCCAGAGTGACACTTTAAAATCGTTAAGACATTTATAGGTCATGATAGATATTTATAGGTCTCGATGTTAAGATATTTATAGGTCTCTGCAGCCTTTTTTGTTCTAGGAGACGAGTTCAAGCTGCTGAAGACGCCTTGTGTAGTTGAGATGGCGAAGTTTAGGAATCATACTTGTTGCTTTACGCTAAATTTTCTCCATTTTGTTACTGTCTCTTCGTAGGGTAGGAAACCAGAGATACACTGAATTTTCCAGATATGGCAAGACTACGTCTGTATAGAACGGTAATTATTATGTTTTTTAAATTTTATTGAAAGAATTTTGCAATGAAACCAAGGATCCTGCTTGTATTACTGACATTTTTTCTACTTGTTTGTCATGCTGTAGATTTTTCAGTTTGCTGTACTGCTTCGTTAGGTGTGTCATTCGTGGTGTGTTAAAAATATTTTGAGGCTTGTGACTTTGCTTTTGTACAACTGCTTTCGGAAAAAAGCACAAAACTCGCACCAGCTTTGCTTCAGTAAAATGTTATCGAGATAAAGGGCAGTAAAGGCTTGTCGGCTGAGTGTACAGACTCTCGTTCAGCAAAATTTATTGTGTGCTTTCTTGGATGAAGGCGCAATTCTCAATTTCAATTGAATCCCCGAATAAGAGCCCAGAGAAAGTGACCATGTTTCTTTCGTTTAGCGGCCATGAAATTAACGGCTTGAGCCATCCATCGCAGCAGCCGCAAATGCCTCTCTGTCGCAGATGCGAGAGTTACACATCCCCTAAAACACGCCAAACTTCAATTAAATTCTGCTTTGCACGAACAATTTCTCACTGAGGTTTTTGAAATAGTTGAAAGTGGACATGAAGTTTTAACCGTGAAGTAATAAGATTGGATGCACAAACCTTAACAAAATTCGATGACAAGGATCGAAAAATCATTTTCATCAGTATAAAAGTACAATATACAAGTACTTAGACGTCTGAAAAAAACTCTTATAAATCCAAAATTTGATTTAAATCTACGGTAACACGTCAGCAGCATGAACGTTATCAAGCAGCAGTAGCTGCAAATAAAACTACTCTACGGAGAATTAACACGGCACTGTAACTGAGCAGTTACAGACATTAATTCGGAAAGTGATGAAAGGTAAATAAATTTCAAAGGTAAATAGAGCAGCAAACGAATAACATTAGTCAACTATCATCAATCAAGATTAGTGATATAAACTGGAAAGCGATTGAAGTGCGTGGTAGTTTAAAAAGCGAGTGCAAACGTACTTTGTGATTTAGTGAAAAGCAAAATCATATTATTGACGTAAATATTTTATCATTAGGTCACTTTATGAGTTACATTCTATACAATATGGACATAAAATTCCTGTTACATTCATATTACATCAATAAAACTAATTCTACTTTCAGTCGAGCAAGAATTTTTAAATTTAATTTATAGGAAGCCGAATCGTATTTCAGAACGTATGATTTTAGAAAAAATTATTTTACTGATTTCAGTCTTTATTTTGCACTCAAGTGTAATTCTATGAAAATAAGTTCTTGAACATACGATGCCACTCAGCAGCCGTTAATTGTTTTTCATTAAGTAAATTGGAGTGAATTAATATTTCCTGGCAATAGAGAGCTTGAGACCTCCAAATCATATCAATTCATTAAATTCTAGAGTATTATTGCAGTGAAGATATTTCAGTAAAATGAATGTCAGGCTAAGCTATACTCACACTAGGAAATATCATCGTATCCAATTTATTTTCAAAAACTCGTGTCCAATCAGTCTGAAAATTAGACGCTCATTTGTAGAGTAGTATGAAACCAAACATGACTTGACAATTAAATATTGTCATGCGGACGTGACTAATACCCTTTATTATGATATGCTACCATTGAAGAAAGTGAGGTGGCCCATGACGTATAATAGGAGCATGAAGCTCAATCTCTTGAGCTCTGCAGCTCCATACCACTTATGCTCCCATCCCCACTTTGGTTCCAAAACTTCATCGGACTCTGCGAATTGTAATTCATTTATGTTAAAAGAAGTGAAAATAAGGTCACAAATAGTCTGAATTAAATACTATTTTAATCATGGAATTTGTATGCAGTAAATATCATTAAATGAGGAAATATGATAATTGAGAATTCTCTTACCACATAGCATTGAGTTTTATATCACTGTCTCCCCGTACATCAAGATATGATGAAGAAATATAAGGAATTAACACATAAGAATCATCTTCGAAATACCGTCGTATAAAACGGTAAAACTGTTGTTGTTGCAGCTCACACACTGAATAATTCATAGGCTGAAAGCTAACAAGCATACATAGTTCGATGTTCATGGAATAATCCAGAAAACATGCTGTCTAACTCTGGGAATTCAAATCCGATATCTAACGACGGAGACTCAGATGAAGCACCTGATGTCTATTGCGTATTAGACTTGAATTAACTTGCCCTGTGAAATCCAACAATCTCGTCAAGATATTGGTGATACCCAACGCTTATTCCAGGTCGACTGAAGGTAGTGAACGGAAATTTGTGTTAATCTTATTTCGATTTATGACCGAGAAGCTATACATCTGTAGCAATGTACAACTCACTTCAGTGAAGTTTCATCATGAGTTACTGCCTAAAAGAAAGCTACCGGTGAAAATCTCATGCAAGACAAACAAGTAGCAAAAAGTATCCGAAATGCGAGCGAGAACCTTGGTTTCATTGCAAGAAACTTTGACTGCAGGGAAGAGAACATCATCTTACTGCTCAATAAATCATTAGAGCGGCTACATCTGGAATATGCAGTGCAACTGTGGATTTTACCCTACGACGAGACATTAATCAAATGCATAAAATTCACCGTAAAGCAGCGAAGATGATTCCTGAACTCCATAATTTCAGCTACAGAAAACGTCTTCAACAGCTTGAGCTCATCTCCTTAGAACCAAGAAAACTGGATAACTTATCGAGACTTATGAATATTTCCATGACTTTAACGATGTTACCATAATAGGGCTTTTCTACATAGACTATGACGTATGAACCAGAAACAACGGTCATACATCAGCTATCCGTAATATCATTTTGCCTGACACTGTGAACACATTTAAAAATCGCCTCGACAAATACAGGATAAGGAATCCAACAGTTTTATAATGTGCAGATTCTATATCCTTCTTTACTCCTGAGGCATATGTTTGATAGTGGCGCATGTGATAGTGGCCTCCTCACATATGTTTGATAGTGGCACCGACCCAAGAATGGGCCAGAAGGTTCGTTCCTATAGCCTCATTCTATTCTATTCTATGTGCATCACTGTAAAGCCTGTGAGTGATTAAGGTGCGTGCACGTGACAGAAATGTCGGTGTGGGATTAAGGTGCAGGTGCATGATTGATACCTTAATGTTAGACGGCGTAAGATTTGTGTAGCAGCCATGAGTGGACCAAACGACTCGTTCCCTTTGCCATACTTTATAATTGTACCAGTGTGTGTAATATCATACATTTGAATGAAGAACTTAAAGCAACATATTCCCAGACCTAATCTGAAAGTCTACGGATACGGAGAAAATCTCCAGCGGCTAAGAATCAATATATCTGAAAGTCTACGGATTTAAATACCAGTATTTAAGGGAGATTCCCATTGGAATAACATAGGAGAAATTACACACAACAAAATATATATAAAAGCGTATTTATTTAAAGACACACCTGTTGTTTTATTACATAGTGTTGATACTACTCATCTGAAATCCCGAGCGGAGATTTCCGTAGGAAAAGTACGCATTTACACGATCGAGCACGTCTTCACGTATAATATGATCCATACCTGATTAATAATTAGATCGTGAAACAATGTATCCTGTTCTTTCTAGCATTCTTTAGCATAAATAATCTGTTTAAGGTCTTCTGTTATGAATGTACAATATGAATATGTATTCAGAGTTTACATAGCTGGACCAGTGCGTAGCAAAAAGTAAACATCTCTCAGATGTATTATATTATACGTGTTAATAACTGAAGGTGCCGCTCCCCGTTGGCGAACTACACTGACAATAAATAAGAGGATTTACTTGTAGAATTCACTGAGGCCCATGAAGCAATTAACACCCATTAATATATTTATTACTTGTAAAAAGCAGTTGCGTATTGCGCACTTCACTTTTAACTAGCGTGAGAGAGAACACTCTTGTCACTACATGTGACACAGACAGTTGAAAGGGGAGCTATTTCTGAACGTAATGAGCGCTAATAAATGTGAGCGTATTTCGAAAAGAGGTGTTTACGCTTCCTAGGGCAGTACTAATGAAGTCAATTAATTACTCGAGACGTGAAATAAAGACTAATTCAGAGGTAGAGCTAATGAAACTTTTCTGCGCTGGCGAATTTCGCATTGATTTTCAATGATTCTCATTAATTTAATTACATCTTGATTCCGAAATAATAATAAGATTTAATAATAAACTGAATATCCTTTGATGAGCCAATGCAGGGCATGACGAGCTCATATGGGCAAAAGTGCGACTCGAATAAGAGTTCAGTGTAACTTAACAGCATTAGCATCTCCACATAATATTAAAAAATGTTACCAGCCTCAAGTACACATATTCAAATTATGAAAAAATGTCCAAAAACTTTAATATAGAAGCAAAAATTCTACGCTGTTTGATAATTTTCACTTAATTTTTATCTACGAACACACTAGTTTCCTTAGTTATTTCTTTTTATTTATGTTAGCTCTTATTGATAGCCTAAAATTATATAAAACACGCAGGATATGTATGACTGTCGAATTAAATATAGAACATTAGCTATCTAGAGGACTGGTCTTTGATCATTAAATCGTTAAACAAAGCCGAGTAAAAAATGCCGAAATTGGTTGTTGATTTTCACAATTTATCAAAAATACAACATAATACTGGGCTTCACAGAAACAAACTGAAATAATAATTTCATCACTGTCATCCCAAAAGGATCCATTAATTGCACAAAACGAGTACTTTACACCTAAAGAGACTCAACAAACTTTACTCTCGAACTAAACGTAATTTATAAATGATTTGCTGGCATCGTACTTCGTTTACTGACGTCGACCACACTCCTGAAGAAAGCTAGCAATATGAGTGACAGTAGCCCGGAGAGAACGCATGAAAAGATTTCTCACCTGGGGGCACATTTAACGCTCTCAGGGTGTCTAAGAGCCACTGTGCGAAAATTTGTTCGTTTGCTTATTGTTTCCTGCTTTTGAAATGTAGAAACCAGTGGATCATCACGTACGCTCATCACCCTAAGGTGACGTGTAAATGTAGATATCTCCTGAAAGCGACCTGCAAATTATTGAGTTTTGGGGCATTACACAGCAATAACTTGCATTCAGAAAAGAAACATGCTGGTGAAGGAACACTCAATATGAGAGTTTCAGATACCATACAATAAAAACTACACCCATTATACTACGAAATATTGTTCCTAAATCCTCCACCTTATTTTGACACGGTTGCGTCACATCTGGGAAGCCCTAATCTTGAGATTCATATTGCCTCTCAAATTCACTTGATGCTCTTTAGAACATAAACAAAGCTAATTTCGAGGTGCATTACCACCGCCTTGAGCGACCACTGAATGCACGAACAGGGAATATCATAGTGTCAGATGACATCGTCTCGTCTTCATTCCCTCGTATTACAAGCTTATTCACCGACGTCTCGGTTGCTAATGAGCCCTCGTCACTACAGACAACACGATTACAAGAAACGCAAGACAATTCCTCAATCCATTCATGTAAACTAGCTGGAGTCCAGTCTTTAAAAGGCATAATATGACTCTGTGTTTCCTTGCCTAAGTTACGGAATTGTATTTGTATTAAATTTATATGTACTCTTCAAAACGATTGTCGTGTGTGACTGGAGTGAGAAGTTAGAGCTCATGTCCACTTATGGAACTTTTACATAGTCACTTACCTTTAATGAGGTAGATAATCCTCATAGTATGTAAAAACAATACGAGTAAATCGAGAAGATTTTATGTTCGTTATTATTTTAGAAAGACAGCATTTACAGTTTGAGCTACTGATAGTGACATAAAAAATAATTCATAAAAAACTTTAATCGCTATATTTGGATGAAACATGGGTATTTATGCTACCAAAGTCATGAAATGTATATAAAGTAGCATGATATTCCATATTATTTCTCCTCTTTGGTGGTATCCTCAAAAATGATCCTAGTATCCCACACCAGTCGCTATTTCAAACAAAATTCTCCATTCACTGAGCAACAACCATCGTTTATCATCTTCATATTCGGACAGCTCGAGCATCAAGCAGGTCCGTAATGTATTACGGATAAAATTCTTCCCCAACCATTCACAGCGGGAGCCAAATATTCTGGCATTTAATAGAATTGTGAAGAGATTTAACCAAATGGCTTTACTTCGTTTTCAGGTCCCTACTGGCATGAGGTTTGTGACATTACAGAATCTAGTGACAGTAAAGAATGTTTTTGAACAGAACACTAATTTCCTCATAAGGCATGCTGCAAACATGTTGGGTTTAAGCTATGGAAACATCTGGCTAATTCTGAGAAAACATCTCAAGTGGAAGGCCTACAAGCCGCACCTGACGCAAATTCTCAGTCCGGCAAACAAGGAATCGCAGCAGTCCTGTATTTCTTGTTTTTCTTTCTTTTTCATTTATTTTTTCTTTTTCGTTCTTTCGGTCGCTCTTTCTGTACCCAAGACATGACACACACCGTCAAGTGTGAACCATGCACTCTGTCAGAGTTGAAACGTATTGTGGAAGATTTACAGGTAACATGAGTGAGGAGGATGTCAGAAAGAAGGCACGCCACACCAAGAAAAGAAACGAGCTGTGTAGGGATCAGCTTGATAGACATTTTGAGCATTTGAGGCAATAAACGCTAATTCTCAACTTGTGGCGAACCGTTATTTCCCTTGTTTTATTAAAATTAAATGATGATATAGTTTTTTATGAATTATTGTTGAAGTACTGCTATCTGTAGATCATATCGTAGGTGATTCCTTTGAGGGAAAGCAAGACGCACACTAATTGAAGGGTGAACAGCACTAGTGGACTACTTGCATTTTTTCCCGTGGTAAATATAATATATTTTCCACGGGAAAAAATGCAAATAGTCCACTCCCGTGCTGTCATTAACACAGCGCTGACAGAGGCGATTATGATCCAGTAGTTTACTATATGAAGGGTGGACAGCACTAGTGGACAACTTGCATTTTTTCCCGCGGGAAAAAATGCAAGTAGTCCACTAGTGCTGTCCACCCTTCAATTCAGTAATTTTTAATAGATGTGCTGAGATCTAAATCTCGAATCAAATTTTTTTGATAGAGAATGTGAGTAAAACTCGTTACACATTTGCAAACCAATGTTTATCCTCCTTCTGAAGGAATATGTAAATGATGAAAAAGCAAGTTAAACAACAAAGCTTTTGGCCTATGACGATAAAAGAAAATGGCATTCGGTTTACATAAGTAATAAGCTTCGACTCATAGTTTTCAAGCAAAATTTTGTATAAAGTTATGTTTTTTTCTTTTATTTCTATTTTTGTAGGGTTTCAAATTTTTATGTCCTAAGATAAAAGTTAAGACTTTGCTTATACCAGAATTTCATTGTATTCCTAAAACGAAACTTTTCATGGTCAAAAAAAGTCCTTGGGCATGATTCAAAATTCAATTTACCATCAAATCAACAATTTCATCACCTATATTGAATTTTTGTGAAACACTTGTGAGAAATAAAAACTGGCTTCGATTAAATAAAAATTTCATCTTCAACACAATGTTATTGTTGTTATTAAGAATGGTGTAGTTGAAGTAAAAATAACCGATGCAGTTCTCAAAATTACTCGGAAAATTGCATCACATAAGGAGACCCAAGCAAAACTTTTGCCGGAGTTTTGCAAAAAATGTAAGCTCCAGCTGAACAATGAAAGTCGTAAAATACTGTATATGAGCAAATTTCTTCCCTCTTCTTAAAAATGACTGGTCATAAAATAAATAAGCAAGCACCAAACTAGAAAATGAAGTTCAGTTGTATGGTATTTTATTGCAGTCTCAATAATGCTAAAACATGTTCCAGGAGTTTCTCACCTATGATCGTATAGCTGAATAGGTCCAGAAATAACCTTACATAAGTAAATAACTTAAGGTTGTGACGAAAGTTTTGTCCATTTTTTGAGTTACAATTTGAGAGCATCATGACATCAATTTAACTTATAAAAGACACATGTTTAGGCATCTAAATCACTAAAATGATATTTTATTTTCTAGATTTTGTTAAAGTTATCATAATAAATAGCTATTGTTGACCCAAACGTACATTCGTAGTAAACAACACATAAGGCACATTTTACTGTATGAATTTCAGAAAGGCAATAAAGTAATATCAGCGGCATATTCTTCAAGGACACTCATGGAAATGATGCGGCGAATGAAAAGACTTTTAGGAGACGATTTTCACGTTTCAAAAAAGATGACTTCAGTCTAAAGAACAAACCAGGGAAAGGCTGCTCCAAAGGAATCAATTTTGAGGAATTGTAGGCTGTCATTGATGAAAACACTACCAGTACAACTAGAGAACTGAGCAAGGAGTTTAATGCAAAACATATATTTTATATCTTGGAATGATAAGATCTAAACTCTTTACTCAGTACTCTCGCGTAGCGCTTTCATCCATTCCCATCTGTTAAACCGGTTTCTTTGAAAGTCACAGTCTTTGTTTCAATGCATTTTTAGTATTAAAAATGTTTGCAATTTTTTCGTACCGTAACAATAGATTCACTATACTGAAAAATACACTCGCAATTTTTGCTCATTGCTCCTCCATGAAGCGTACAATCCTTGATATTAAAGTCTACAAGTTATATGGGAAAAATCTTAAAAACCTTCTGTAAAATAGTCAAAAAATTTTAATCAATCTGAATATTTCTATTTATATTGTAATCCAAAGTATTTGCCAGTCATAGTTTTAGTGCTATCAATTTACGAAAAGAAACTTTGTGTCTGCCCCACTCTGTACATTTGTAGTCAACAATAACCAGTTATTGACAGAAATTTGATTGATCAAACGTATATGCCTTCATGATACTTTTAGAAATTGCTGTAATCGCAAATATTCAATTCATTTTTGGGTTCATGGTCTGATATACCCGGTGATAATTTTGCATGTACTATATTTAATTATAAGTGACACCGGCGAGAGGAATAATTTATTCAATGATCTGTTATGCTAAACCAAGTTCAGTTCTTCAAGGCCTAAAACTTCAATTTATTAATTGAAATTATATGTGATAAACATTAATTGCATATAAGCATTTTATTTCCTCATTCAAACATAAAATGCACATGCAAAGTACAGAACTGCCCTGCAGCAACAGTGATGTAGGCATTGGACATGGATAACCTACAAGAACAGCTACGAAAAAATTACAGAGTGCAGCGAATAAATAACATGCTATTTTAGGTCTCCGTAAAAACGTTCTTATTCAAAGAAATATTGCT
This sequence comes from Trinorchestia longiramus, assembly GCA_006783055.1. Lineage (NCBI taxonomy): Eukaryota > Metazoa > Arthropoda > Malacostraca > Amphipoda > Talitridae > Trinorchestia > Trinorchestia longiramus. The sequence goes on from VCRD01004464.1 coordinate 43,772, forward strand.
ATATTAAAAAACTATATGATCGTCTCTGTAGACGCTCTGACCGCTTCTTACTCGATGAAGTGGCCTCTTCTTCCTGTCTTGGATGGTCTCCAGTCCATTGGATAGAGGTCGGAACAGTTGGTATTCTGGTCGGGACTGTTAGTAGTCTCATCAGGAGAGGCAAAGTCATGGAAGTTCTCTGATAGCAATTACGCTGACTTTTTTGTAGACTCTTCTTATCTTATACAACTTTTACCGCAAGTATTCTGCTACACACTGTCTGATGACCTTCTCATTAACCTCCATCTCTGTGGCAATGACCCTCGTGAACAAGCTGGGGTCGTTAGTTACCATATCCCTGGCCTTCCCTGTGAACTCAGCTTCCATCTTGCAGTCAGACGTCCTTGAATGATCCTGCCAGGCAGCTGTTGCTTCAAAGTTGTAGTTGGAAGCAATTAACTCACACTGAACCTTCTTGATAAAGCTGTCGTCCCCTTTAAGCCACTTTGCAATATCAAAATTATGGTGTCTAGAGTGAATTAACATCAATACTGTGTGCCTTTTCCATACAACTGAAAAGTTAAACTCCACTGCTGATGCCATGACTACACGTACCGACAGTACATACAAGTACTGAGTGCCTGGTTCAATTTAATGGTTAGAGATTGATCACTTGGTCACAGGACGTTTCAAAGAAAATAAGTTATTTTTCCTCCGTAGTCTGTAAACTTTCTTCAAGTTGGAGTCACTCGATCTGTGCAGTCATATTCGTTTAAAAGAGACGCATCATGCATCAGTAATTGGCACATTAGCAAGGACTGACTAACATTGCAGAATTTATATACTATAGCCGATAAATGTTGCATAAAATTAAATCACCACAATTGAAAAGGCCATGAAATTTATGTGAAGACAGCGTCATTCGATCGACTTCATTAGCTCCATTGCTGCCTACTAACACAAGCACGAATATCTGGAATGATGAACATAGAATATTGTTGAATGAATACTAAAATATTACTAATTACAATCAAGTATTTTTAGCAGAATATCAGATTCTATCAGCACGCTTCTACTTTACCCAAACGACCTTCTTTTTTAAATTTTTTTTTTGAAGCACTGAGGCCATAAAAATAGTGCATCCGGAATCTCATCAACTATTCGTTATGCATCGATTTTGATTTTTTTGGAAACGCTCTGTACGCTGCATTTTTATGCCGCTCTTGATTAAATGAACGTACGAGGTAAAAGGGCAACAACTTTTAAGACAAATTGGATTAAATTCCTGCAGCAGAGTGCTGGATTGAAAGTGAATCTGTGAGACACGATCGTGGCCGGTCATTTCGATAAAATTTTCTGGCCAGAATGACTTACAAAAATAAGGGGCGGAAAATTCATAAGTAGTCGTAAGTAGTTGACTCCTACTGGCTCTAATGCTTTAATGAACATTCATTTAAGACACACTTCTCTAGCAACTCGAAA
>VCRD01004465.1:0-11485 GCA_006783055.1 Trinorchestia longiramus
GTAGGAATTGTGGTGTTCATTCCTTAATCTGCTTCAGAATCATTATTTGCTATTTACCCTTCTGTTAATTAACGTTTCACAAATATTTTTTTATTATTATTGGGGATTGTTTTGACATCGAATAACTCCTGTAATATTTTTTCCAAAGATGCATTTTGGCTGCGCAGAGAATGATACAAGGAAAAATTCTAGTGAAAACTCTTCCATCGCCCCTCAAATCTCCTATGTTTTTTATTCATTTCCCTTTAAGTCTTGAAGTTTTCACTTGGCACCCGCCGCTTGGTCTTCGTTTATCTCCCTGCACTTGAGTCAGTTTAGCTTATGATCTCTGTCAACAAGACGAAAATTTCTATGTCTTCCGGCAGCGTGTAGAAAGGAGCGTACATAAGAGAGTCTTACTCGTCGCAGGTGTCAGAAGAAGCCTTGTTTATCTCAGGTTATCCACACCCACTAGCTCGAAGCCGTGCTTGCCACAACACACCAGGATAGGCGTCACCCCACCACCGCACTGCTGCCACGATCTCCGCCAGCTCATTCCAGGGGAACTGGACGATGTAGCGATCGTCGCTGATTTGTACTGCAGTCTTGTAACTAAAGTGTTCGAACCTTTGCTGCAAAACTATGGCCTCGGACCGCGGCGAGAGAACACGACAAACGTAAATAAAAATTACAATCTAACAGGCAGTCAAAATGCTTACTATTTGCTGTTTCCATTTTTTGAACCACTTGGAAAGCAACATTTTACAAACACACTGAGCTCCTTAAAAGTGCTAATAGTCTGTATTTTTGAATTAAATAGTATCTGGCACGAGCGTATCCAGGATAACCACTCATAATGGGTGATTTTTAAAGATGGGATTTAAAAGACTCTACATATACTAGACGGTTCCCCTTAATATTATCAGATCCTTAATTTTATCACGTTTAAACCATATAATTTCAACAGGTACCATCAGGCCCATGTTATCGGTATATACGATACAGAATGGAAGTTCCGTATATATTAATGAAAAGCATTCATTTAAAACAATAATTCGTCCTGTCTTTAAAACATTCATCTTTAGAATAATTTTAAGTTAGTTTAATCTAAATCGAGATATTTTCACGGGAACTGTCTAGTTTTTAATTACTTTTTTTATTGTTGAATGTATTTTAAAAAGAAAAAATTTATGAAATTCTGAGAAAAACTAGTTTCATTTTGATTCATTTTTTAATTTAAATAACACTCTTTATACACTCACGGCATGGGACTTCGGTATTGAACCAAGAATGGGCCAAACGGCTCGTTCGTATTGCCTTATTCTATTCTATTCTATTCTTTATGTGCCCCCATGAACCCAGACAAAAATTGGCTGTTTCGAATGAAACTGTTGAGAATGCAAAGCAAATTGTGGAGTGTAACCCGAGCATCAGTCACAGACATTTGTCTGCAGAATTGGAAGCAAGTTATTTTTCAGCTCAAAAGACATTGGAGAAGACCTTCGCAATGCATCCATGTAAAATTCAGATTTGCCAGAAATTGTGGGAACAAAATTTTGAGTGTCATGTATCCTTTTGAAAGAGGATCCTTCAGAAGAATGAAGACCCAAATTTTGTTGGAAGGTTGCTAATGTCAGATGAGGCCCATTTCAGCTTAAACAGATGTGTCAACAAGCAGAACATCAGAACACAGCGAATTGGACCTGATCTTACCAGCACCGTAATGAACAGCCTGTGTAATCGTGCCAATTTTTGTCTGCGGTCAGGTGGGCGGCATATGAAGAATATAATATTCAGAAAGTAATCAAAATAAAACTCATATTTTTCAGGATTTCACAAATACTTTATTTTTTAAATCCATTCAATGATATGGAAGTTATGGCAGACTATTAGACCCCCCTTAAAAAATTCACGTGGTTTTTGCCTAATTTTTTGTTTGATTTGCCAATGGACGCGGGCTTTGAGAAGAAGTTTCCACATAGAAGGATGTGCCTTTGATGTCCATAATAAAATGCTTACAATACATGTAAACCCAACCCAATTTTCTCCTATCTTGATCCTCAAGAGCGTTATGGAGAGACGGACCAAGCAAGCAAGCAACAAAATATGTATTAACTAGACAGTTCTCGTGGAAATTCCACGATTTAGATTCAACTAATATGAAATTATTGTAAAGATGAACCCATTACAGATTTACGACGAACTATTGTGCTTTAAATTAATATTTTTCATTAATATATATAAAACTTCCATTCTGTATCTTATCTAATGATAACATGGCCCAGATAGTACCCGCTGATTTTTTTGGTTTAAAAGTGATAAATTGAGGATCTATAAAATGAAATGCATTTGTTACATTTACCCGTGGTACTATCAAAATCTGAATATTTTTCTTCAATATATACAGAACTTCCATTTTGTATTTTACCTAAAGATAACATGACAGTTTAAGAGAAAAAAGCTAACAACTGGAAAATTAAGTATTTTATAGTGATCGGGTGCCTTTAGTATCCATAGTACAATGCTTGTAATACATGCATGCTCGTTCTGATTTCAGTTCAACAATTTTTCTTCGGTAATAGATAGGAAGTAATGGGCGGACACACACAGATGCAGAGAGAGAGAAAGAAAGAGAGAGATGGAGATACATAGTCGATTATACAGTACGGACCACAAAAAAGTAAACCCAACTTTAAATGTTAATTACTTCACAGTGAATGAAGATATTTTAAGTCTGTTATTTGCATTAAGTGCAAAGAAATGTTCTCCATAAAAATGTCAACTCACATCAAATTGGTTCCACTTCTATTTCTCACCAATGAGATAAATAATAGCTGTAAAAATGTGAGTAAAAAATTAAAATGTCATTGTAATATTATTCTAAAGAAGTTTTAGATTAAAATTATTTCAAAACGATTTAAAACGATTCACTTAATAAAGCATAACAGAAATGGATTAATAGATATACAACCGAAATGTATATTTTTATTGCAAATGGTGGCCAGCTGCGTTGAAACATTTTTCACATCTTACTTTCATTGATTTCATAGCACATTAAATTACATCGGGATTGTCTTTCAAAATGTCTATTTCACTTCTAATTCGATCCTGTAATTCCTACAAATCCTGGGGCGGTGGAAAATACACTTTGTTCTTCAAATGGCCCCACAGAAAAAATCACAAGGTGTGAGATCAAGGCTCCTGGGTGGCCATTCAATGTCATGGCCGAGTGCCATTATTTTCCTTCCAAACATGTCTTGCAAATAATTCTTAACGATTAGTGTTCTGTGTGTGGGAGCACCCTCTTGCATTCACCAAATACAATTAAAATTTCTTCCGTAAGCAATCTGAAGTTGTGGAATAATTTCTGTGTTTAACATTTGCAAATATTTGTCACCATTTAGCGTTGTAGCATGAAAAAATGGTCCAATTACCTATCCGGTGACGCACAAACCCAACTAAAAAGACACCTTTTCTCGACTTGTGCTGATTTCATAAGTATTTTCTTCAGGAGGATGGTTTTTCGGCTCATAATGTCTACAGATCTGTTTATTTACTGCTTCATTCATATGAAATGTGTATTCATCTCCCACCACCAACCATTTAGTAAAAATTTCTGGACTTTCAGCAAACCAGTGAGCAAATCTTAGGCGACGAGGATAATCTCCTTCGAGAAGTTGTTGCTTAACTTTAGTTCTGTATGGATAATATTGCAAATCATTACGAACAATTCTTTGGAAGGAGGATGATGACAATTCTGTGCCATTTCTTCTTTTAGATACCTTAGGATTTTCAGTTATTACTTGTAGAACACGTTCAATGTTTTCGTTGGTTCTTACAGTTTTCAATCGTCCTGAATTTCCTTTGTTTAGGTTTGAAATAGTACCATGTGTTCTAAATTTATTAACAGTCTTCCACACAGTCTTCTTGGTTGGAGAGCTTCTTTCAGGAAATCTCTGCTAGAATTCATTTTGAACTTCCTTTAAACTCTTTCTTTCTGCGTAGACGTTGTTGATAAAAATGCGTTGTTCATTCGTGATTTGCATAACGATGGGCTTCGTCATTTGGAAATTTAGCTTTAAGTGTTAATTTTCAGACGATGTGGAGTTTATTTATATTCTAACCTAAAGCTTCCTATCCACGATACGTATTTCTGTGTGTAATGCAGCAAATGAAACTTAAGTATTTTTATTGAAAGTTACTAATGTTTAAAAGTTGGCTATCAATCCTAATCTTAATATACTTCATATGCAACAGACATTTTTACAGCTATTATTTATCTCATTGGTGAGAAATAAAAATGGAGCCAATTTGATGTGACTTGACATTTTTACGGAGAACATTTCTCTGCACTTAATGCAACTAACAAACCTAAAATATCTTCATTCACTGTGAAGTAATTAACATTTAAAGTTGGGTTCACTTTTTTGTGGTCCATACTGTATATGTATCATAGTTATATAATGAAGTAGTGAGATTCTTATATGCCCCATATTTAAAAATTGCTATGAATAACAATTCTGCGCCGGCTGTTACACCCGTAAAATGTTTTATCTTCAAATAATTGACAGGATATTCTGTGGGGTAATTACACTTGGGGTAGTTTTTAGTTAAAAAAAAACATCGGTTTTTGATACGTCACTACACTTCGTGCGAGCAAAATTTGAAACATAATTGAATCGGATTACTATCATTTTTTACTTTTGTAATACCTATGGTATTCTACTAAGTACAGTGAGGGTGGTAACTGTGTGTACTAACCAGCATCTGCAGTAACTGTGTTGTTTTCGCAAGAAAAGGTGATTGTTTTGTTTATTAGGTTTAACATAATATTTATATAAGCATATTGCACAAAATCTACGGAGTTTAATTTGAATATTTAAGTATCAAGTATCTCTCTCAGAAGAAACTCTGCAAAATAAAGAACCCAAATTTAACAAACTCCACAAATGATAAATAGTTCAATTACACTATGTATGTGGAGCCGAATCTTGCATCTACGAATATAGAGAACAGCATTTTTTCCAATTACTGAACTATTTTTAAATAAGAACAACAAATACAAGAGTTTTTGGCTAATTAAAGCTTCATGTTTCAGTCATGGATTGTTGTGCATTAAACCAGGGCATTTCCACACTATCATTTCATAATGAGATTTTGTAGGAGATAATGCAAGTGTGTTATCATTTTATAAACAAAGCCTTTAAAAAAGCACGATTTCAATTATTGGGTATTGAATGCGAGATTTGCTCAAGAATTCAGACATAAGTAATTTGGTCCGTTTGATACATGGAAGTAATGCAAAATGTTATGTAGTGAAAAACACTTCCAAAATGTTACCTACATGTAACTAGCAATGCTATTTTTTAAAATTTTAAAATATGTGCATTGTTTCAGTATATGAAAATATTTGCAGTGGTAGCATAAATAATATAACTACCTAAATAAATGACAATGTATTTTCTGTATGTATATAGGAAAATAGTATAATGAACAGAATCTCGAAGAGTTTCACTAAATTTACTGTATTTTACTTAGATATTATTGCTCAAACGTAATATCCTGCATTGAAATCACTCGACCACCCATCAACATGTATCCCTGTTCAAGCATAGATGTGACGAATTCGTCACCCCACTTTGAGACCATTTTTTTTACTACTCAAGCCATGAGATCCCACATTTACAAGCATAAATGTTTCTTATATGTATTAAACATCATGTTCAAATTATTATACGCATGTAGCAAACCTGATGATTCGTCCATGTGGGTATAAATAACACCAACGCGAGAACTAAAAATCAGACGTCACTCTTCTACATTTTTTTGTGTTGCAACTGGGAAGCCGGTGCGAGTAATGATGCAACACTTGTCTTAATTCAAACAACATGTTCTGTAGTCACACTCCTTTGCCAGACTCTACGCTTCTAATTACTGGCACTGTAAGCATTTCTTTTCAATGTGATTAATTCATCACAGCTGGACATAAAATGTTAACTCCACAAGACTATCACAGCGCAATCTTCAACACCAGTGGTCTTCTGTTCAGGATGATGTGTCGGTCACTCCTACATATTTAGGACCTGATTTACCAGTTTACCATGAAGTTCTTTCTCCTGAGCAGTATTTCAACCATTTCCTGTCAGATAATTTCCTAGAGTTAAGAGTTAGAGAAAGGAATTTATATGCAGCTCAAAATGATATCAACAAACCTTTGGAAGTTACCAAAAAAGAAATGGAACAATTTCTTGGATTAGTATGTTAATTCTCCATTAGCAAACTTCCAAGAACACACATGCGTTGGTGTAAGAAGTTAGCATCAATGTCAGACCTAGCTGGTGATGTAATGAGCAGAGATCGATTCGAAGCAATCAAAAATAATTTTCATTTGGTGAACAACTCCGTGGAAGATTCTGTTAGCAATGACAAGTTTTTCAAGGTCCAACCTATGATTGATTACTTGCGGACTAAATTTCAGGCTATCCTAAAAATTCAAAGTCTTTGCGTGGATGAACAACTGGTTTCTTTAAAAGGGAGATAGTCAGCCAAGCAATACATTCCAAGCAAAGCCAAAAAATGGGAGTATAAGCTTTTTATTTTAGCAGATGCATGTGGTATGACACACGATTTCATTCCATACTCTGGCAAAATAGAACCAGTTGATTCTGATGTGCCACACTGGAAACCCAGTGCCAATTCTTTGTTGCACCGAGCTCAATGCTTTCTAGCAAATGTGAACCACCTTCTTTTTTTGATAATTGGGCCACCTCACTATTACTTGTAGATCATCTGGCTGGACGCGGAATATGGTAGTGTGGAACAGTTAGAACTGCATGGTTACATGGGCTGTCACAAGACGTAAAAGGTCAGGAGCAAAGCGTAAAAGGTCAATTTTAACACCTGTACCCATTATTTGTTTCCTCTCAAACATAATGAACGCAACAGAAATTTGTTTTACTGCTAGGAGTTAATACAGAGTATAAAGGGTTAAGAGTGACTGCGTTACTGCACTATTACAACCACCACATGACTGTATCACTGCTGCACAACCATGACGACTGGATCATGGATCTGCTATGGATCTGACGACTGGATCTAAGTGACGGTCAGTCGCCCTCTGGTGTCGGTGGAGTAAAGTTTACGGTGCTGCTGCCGGGCGATGACCTGTTGCGCCTGCTTTCTAAGTTACAAATAGTGAAGGAGTTTGATAAAATGTATGTAGAAAAAATGTATTAACATAAATGTGAATAGATCAGTTAGCATTCCTGCTTAAGGTTCGACATCTTTCTCTTGGATATTTAGTTTGACTTGAAGAAATTGAGCTTCATCTCCATAGCCATTAATCGGAAATGAAGCACAAAAATCGTATCTTACGAGTATTAACATTGTTGGACATCACATGAGTATCGAAGGAAAGGAGGAGGGAGTAGTGGAGGAAGGGGTGAAAAAGTGAGGCGTTATAAAAAACTAAAACTTAACATATGTATAGAACAGTACTTTTTATCATTGATGTTCGTTAATTCAGGAACTTTGGAATTTATTCATTATTGTCAATTTTTCTACTCACGTTTTACATTGTCAAAATAATCGTAATACTGGAACAGACTATTAGGTTGTTCGAAAAATAAAGGGCAAATTCAAAAGAAACTTCCTATTCAGGAAAAAAATTGCTACTATGTATGGTTTAAGACTTTAAGTAGTCAAAGTATGATCCTTGAACAGATATGTATTTCTGTTTCGAACAACCAGATCATTTATGTCTCATTGATAAAAATTCTTTGGTTTTAATGATAGGAAACACTTGAATGCAGATTCCACATAGGCTTCAAATCTGAAAGTTTTATTGCTTAAAAAGTGTCAGGATGATTGAAAAAATGGTAGTCCGTTAGCAAATGATATGTAGACAAAGGATGTTGCAGTCTTGTAACGAGTCTGTGAGCTTCTGCTGTGTCATCCTGAGAATCCGGGGCTTTGCCTTGTCATATAGCAGAAATAGTCTATCCCTATTCACCAGTGCGTCTTATTTTTCATAAGCGAACAAACATTTCTTGGGATTGATTGCTGTAAACCTCTGCTGTGATGCTTGTCTTCCAGAAATCTGTAATAGACAACACAAATAGAATTGTGGACCACCGTAAACAGCTGCCGTAATTTTCTGTTGGTGCAGCTTTGATTTTGGGAAATGTTTAGGTGGCTCATCCCGATCAAAGCCTTTGGCCTGATTGTTATCATAAAGGCCCAACACTTCGTTTCAGAAGTGACTAGTCTTTCGGTTTCACAAAGAAAAAACAGTGATCACACTTCCAAACACCAAGCTTTTAGATTAACACTGAGTTCATTCGGGAGCATTTATCGACTTTTTGACCTTACTAATTTGCTTCAGATGGTTTGACAACGTTGAAATACTGACACAAAGCTCCTGGTATATTTCTCTGGTAATTTACTGTGACTGTTGTTCAACAACTGCTGTCAAATGTCCAATGTCAAGAGAGCATGGGCGTCCTCTACTTTTCTTATATTTAAGGCTCTCTTATCAGCATTAAAGAATTTGTGAAAGCACCTTCGTACTGTCCGATCACTTGAGGACGTTCCTCCCTGAGCTCTGTTGATATTGGCAGCAATTTAGGGAGCATTGCGACCAAGCTTGAGCTCATGCAAGAAAACTAACAGAAAGCTTTATTCTCTCATGTTTATAACTAAGAACTTGTACGAGTAAGCTTTATACTTGTTTTCAAGAAGAAATAGGCAGATAATTATTAAAAAAGGCCATATCAATTGTTTGGTGTAATTAAGTTTACCTACAATATAATAAAAACACTATGATAAAGTTTAATTCGAAACAACATCCTGGAACGAACATTGTTTTCCGAACAACCGTATAGTAAGTGCAATTTTTATGCAACTTCTGGGCACTAAATAAATATTAACGGCGTCATTCTGAACCAAAAATAAGGTTCTGAATTATTCAGAAAATTATTCCTTTATGGAGTGGTTCAGCCAGTATGATTGCGGTTTTCAAAAAGTCCCCGACTTCTGCACATCTGACCCCCATAAAGTCCCTCCCTCCACACACGCGCGTCAGACCCCACAGACCTCAAAGGTAGCCAATCACTCCCTACAAAGGAACTCTTGTTGAAGCTCTTAATTAACTTGTGTGATAAACTCAGTCCTGCACACCCTGTAACAACACCACACACCCGGTAACACAACACCACACACCCTGTAACACAGTGTTTCTCAAAATTTTGTAACTCACGGCAAATTTATCAACCATTGAAAATGTCGTGGCACGCATACTGCAAACTTACTGTGAACTATGGAAAATTATTCTACTATAGCTATATTTTTTTAAAAATCTAAGCCTCAAAGGGAAAAATTTTAAATGCGAATAACAAAACTTACCTTTTAATTTGGTTTAAAATTTTTAGTGCTTGTTGTTTCAACTTGCCGTTATTAGTGTGAAACGTGTGCTTGGTGCTGTTTTGCAACCTCTTCAAAGCTTGGGCGTACATGGGATAAGCACGCTCAGTGGAGCGTAGTCTTTCTTTCTTTTTTATTTTTATATTGTGCAATGTAAAGAACCCTAATTCACACAGATAAGAAGTGGAAAATTGCAAGAGGACTGCCAGAGCTTTATCTGATAAGGCTGGATATTCTTTTTTTTGTAGAAATCCAAAAGTTATCGATAAGGACTACAGAATGTTTTATTTTCAAGCTGCGGTCACTTGAAATACTTGCTAATTCTTCTTCTTCATGTAATTGAAGTTCTTCATTATGAGGAAAATCGATGAACGGATTTCGAATCCAGTCGTACTTCTCTGTGTTCAATGACGGAAAATAATGGTTAGTGCTTTCTCCAAGTGTAGACAAATGTTTTTCAATAACAGGGATCATATTCTTTTTACAGTAGCTACCATTGTAGGGAACATATCAGTTTCACCTTTTTCGACTCTGACTTTCCAAATATTAATTTTCTTTTTGAGATATACCAATTTATCCTTTGGGGTGAGGATATTTTCATTTCGGCCTTGCATGCTACTGTTAACAGTATTAAGATGACAGAATATATCTGTCACATATTCCATTTTAGACATCTAAAAATACATTTGAGATAATTACAAAATCGTTCAATCTTTTATTTTTCAAAAAATGCAATCAATTTCTTGCGTAAACCATAAACATGAGCTAAGACTTTACCTTTCGATAGCCATCGAACTTCGGTATGCATAAGTAAGCGAACATGATTAGAATCCAACGTCTTTGCACAATGCTTCAAACACCCTCGACTTCAATGGCTTACTTTTAATGTAATTGACTATTTCAATAACCTCCTGCAACACCTCCTTCAAATCTTCCTGTGATACTTTTGACACTAGAACTCCTCGATGTAAAAAGCAATGTGTACGAATGACTTCTGGATTTTCTTTCTGTACTAGTGAAGCGAAGCCTTTAATACTGCCAACCACACATGGTGCTCCATCAGTGCAAATGCTAACGCAAGACTTCCAACTCAAATTAATTTTTTCAAGATAGCTTGTCACAACATCAAAAATATCCTGATCTTTACATGTTGTTTGCATCTCCTTACAGCACAAAAATTGATTGATGATATCATCTCCATGAATGAAACGCACAAATACAAGTAACTGAGCACTGTTGTTTATGTCAGTCGATTCATCAACTATTCAAGCATTTTTGATACTTTCATTAAGCTCTGTACTTTAGTTTCAATATTCGTTGATATATCTGAAATTCTCCTTCTTATTGTATCATTTGATAGGGGTATTTTATTTATTTCCGTTTCAGCTTTTTCTCCTAACTTGCATTTAACCATCTTCCTACAAGCGGGAAAAATAACTGACTCAGTAAGAGTATGAGGTTTAGATTTCACTGCTATCAGTTCTGCCACTTCGATGGAAGCAAGTTGAGTTCTTTCTGATATGTTCAAAGTTTTTTGGAAAAGGTTTTGTTGCTTTGTTTGCTGATCTAACAATCTTTGAAAATAGGTAACATCTTTATTTTTGAAATAGGAATGTTTAGTAGTGAAATGTCTTTCTAATTTATTTGGCACCATCGATTCATTGGACAACGTATCACCACAAAAAACACATAATGGACTTGGCCGCTCAACTGATCCAGTCCAAAAAAATCCTAACTGCAAATATTCATCCTTGTATCTTCGGTCGTGGTGAACTTTAGCTTTTTTGGAGGGTTTTATCATTTGCTTGTTGTTAGTGGACTCTCAATCGTCACTTAGTACTTTGCTTTTTATGAACTTATCCATTGTTATTGAGAGCGAGAGTTATATTATAAAACTGTTAACACACACTGTCACTCACGTATTCCATAACAGGCAGTGATAAACTAATTAGGTGGCAGCACAGTGGTGGCAGTCACGCTGCTGGGCTAGCTCTCAAATTGTCTCGTTCAGCTTTAAAATATGGTAGAAGAAACTTTGAAAAATTTTCGAACTTACGATATTCATAATATATGGCTTATATGCAGA
>VCRD01004465.1:12692-36165 GCA_006783055.1 Trinorchestia longiramus
TTTGAATAATAATTTACATTCTTCGGCATTTGAGAGGAAATTAGTTTTAAACTTTATGAAACGTATACGTATATTTATGTGACGTGTTCTTGTTTCGCGGCACACTAAATTTGGTCTTGCGGCACACTAGTGCGCCGCGGCACGTGTTTAAGAATCATTGCTGTAACACAACACACCCTGCAACACAACACCACACACCTTGCAACACAACACCGCACACCCTGCAACACAACACCGCACATCCTGTAACACAACACTACACACCCTGCAACACAACACCGCACACCCTGCAACACAACACCGCACACCCTGCAACACAACACTACACACCCTGTAACACAACACTACACACCCTGCAACACAACCCTAAGACGCTAGCTATGAGCACAGCAAAGGGTGAAGGGGAGGAAGAAGAGGGAAATGGGGAGAGACTTGGGGCGTTTCGTGACGAGGGAAGTTTGTTTGACTCAAGTTCTGACAGAGGGAATCGATCCAAGAGGCTTCTTTTTCTCGCCCTGGTACACTTCGTTTTGCTACTGGCGAAAATAAGACCAGAATAACTCTCTTGTCATTTGAGGTAAAACTCTAAACTAATTTTCCTATTCATGAGTATAATGTGTGTAATTTCAATGAAAGAATATACTGTACATAATACTGTACAGTATGATTGTAGTAGTGCAACTTAAGTAAAAACATAAAAACAAAAACAATGATAATTGCATTTTTCAGAGTGCTTATGCCTGCATTTGGATGTTAGAACGCTGCAAATACTGTGTGGCCTTGTACATGTCCCACAAAACCTGTCTCACAGTTTTATACATGTTAGAAAATTATCAATACAGCTGAACACATGACACAACACCAGCCTTGTAATAAGCTGGAGTACCAGACTGCGTGTTCCAGGGGACGGGGAAAGTTTCTGAAGGCAATCAGCTGAATTGGCTCATGAAGAGACGTTAATGAGCAGCTTCCAGATCCAACAAATGTGTTGACAAAGACTAACACGGTTGCTAAACTCCTTGTGGGGTTCTGTTGAACACTAGCGCATCAAAAATAGGTTTTGTTGTCCTAATAAATATGATGAAAACGAAGTGAAGACATTCTATAACTTGGGAATGCGTTACCGCAGACTTTTCTCCAGAAACGCTTCTGTGTCAAAAAGACGCCAAACTTACGTTCTAATTGGTTGTTTTGGAAGTCCTCAGAATATGTTCAGGCTTGAACTGCAAAATAATTACTTTAATGAATATAGTAAATTGGAGGCATCCGCTTGTTGTTTTCATGGATGTCTCCATGCGAATATTCCGGATACTGAACGTGCGGCAGGCGTTGCTTTTCGAAGGAGTATTTTGCACTCTAGACACGTTTGTTAATGTACCATTAGATTGAATTGATCTTACTTGCTGTAAATCATCTTATAGCCTCTCTGTATTATTGACGTTACTGGTTGTGCCCTGAAACAAATTTATTTATTCTTGCATTCTTTAACGTTCTGTACAAAACAAGCAAAAATTCTTTCTCAAAAACTCCCATAATTTTTGGCTGATTATTGTTGCAAAGAAAATAACGACGCGTTAAATTAACACGCATATATCTTAAATTCTCAGCAGTTTGAACTGCAATTTATGGATCACCTCTTTGACTTCAAAGACCAATCCTTCTTTAAAACCAGTCATGCATTCTTCTCCCTGCCTTATTATATTCTAGGTACACTCTGAGTCTTGGTTAACTTTTTCACCGGGTGATTGTTAATTACTGTACATCCCACTGTATTTATAAAGATTTTAGTGTCGTAGACGCAAATCGTCATTAACTGATAATGAATCGTCATTAACTGACAATGAATCGTCATTAACTGACAGCAATTAAAAATGTACGCGGGACATCGGACGCTCTTCTGTTAATCTTTCTTCATTATTGTGTCGTAACCGAGATCATGGCTCAATATAATTCCTTTTTAATTGTATGGAACACAAAGAAGTTGTTTCCCCAGAAAGTTTTAATCCGGCAAGCCATTTTCCGAAGTTTGAGGGACGTTCGTTTGAATTGTCAGTTCAGCTTCTGCTTAATATTTTGACTAATCTTCATTTCTCTGTAGCTTAATAAACTTCGACATCATTTAATAGTCGTTTTTGATCTCTTTCAGGAATTGGATTTGCTTTATTCTGGTGGTGAACTGTTGTCCTAACAAATTTTAAAAAGGTCTCTATAGCACTGTTGTGCATTAAATGGCATGAAGCTGCTGTAGCTCTTAAACGTAAAGCTCCGTGTCTCACTAGGTGAAGGATGTAGAAAAATAAAAACCACCAAATAAAATTTAATTTTGTGGAGGTTCTATGGCATTAAGTTGAAATCAGTTTGATCAGAGTGAAACTAAGACTTTTTGGTCTCAAATGCCTGATTTAACGGCAACGATAAGAAATTTTTGCTTCTGTATCAAGAAAATGAAACAGATCTAAGTTTCCACAGGTATATGAGTTTTAAATACCCTACTCGGAACAAAAGCGTAAGGAGTAACCTGCTATGACACTTTGAATCAAAACTTCTTATAATGCTGCCTTTTGAACTAGCGACGGTGTGCTGCAAAGACGCTAGATCTTCCCTGCTGGGGGCGGACCAGTCGAGGTCACTAGACGTAAGACCTTCCAACAGTCCCCGTGCGACGGATGTCTTGCCCGACGACGCAGACGTACAACAGACTTCGAATCTTCGTCTCTCCTCCGATGGCAGCGTGATGTACGAAGCTGTCCTGGTCGATGGAAGAGTCGTCACTAACCAACGGCTGAAGGAGTCGTCGGTGTCCTGCATGGTGCACTCGGTGTTGGTGGACAACCAGCGGTGCTGCGGCTACACCAACAAGTTGTACACTGCGGCAGACTTAGGTCTTCCTCTTCAAGATGTTGACGTAGAGGCAGTCGAAGAGGACGGAGGTATCCAGTCAAAACTTTTTTCAGAAGCTCAAATGGTCCAAGAAACATCTAAAAAAACGTCTGATAGAAGTGAAGAGAGTAATTCTACCGCAAGTAATTCTGTAGAAAGCCCCTCAAATTCCGTTATAGGCAGGGAGCCATTCTCCTACGCCATGAAGAATGACAACGGAATTAATGGGAATAACAACAGCCATGAAGAAATCCAAAACAGCGTACAAACAGATGTAGGAAACAAGTCGAGAATGCGTAGGAACAGTGTGTTGCAAAGACAGCAAAACGTTGACTCTGACGTCGTTGAAGGTCATGGTCAATCTTCTACCAATGAGTTTTCTGAAATTTCTGAAAATGGAAAAACCATTTCTATGAAATCGAATTCTGCTGCAGTTTGTGCGAACGGTAGCTTAAAGAAGAAGGTCAGACGGGAGCAAATAGGTCGGAAAATAATGAACAGCATCATAAGAAGCTCAAGCTTCAATGATCGCTCAGCCCCTAAACTTGAAACGCATCCTGTGAAACCTTTGCTGTGCACCTTAAGAACCGGGGCCACCGACAATGAATGTTCGAAGCTCAAAACCGACCGCGCCACGTCGGCAAGTGTGGCAGACGGGGACAAGGATAATACCGTCGCTGGTGACTGCAGCCGTGACAGTTGTTCTCACAGAGAGAACAACAAACACTTTAAAATTAGACAAAGCTTGTCAGCGGACAAAGACCACACAACAGCCGGCAAGTCCGGACCAGGGAAGGAGAGACGGGCGGTCCGCAAGCTCGTCTTCAGTAATTCGGTGGACCTGTGCACCGGTGCGCAGACTCCAAGTCCGGCTCCTAAGTCAGCTGGAGCAGACCCCGAGTCGCCAATCTCGCACACTCCATCTCTCAGCTCCAAGCGTTCCAAGTACAACGCCTTCAACTCCATATTCTCGAGTGGTAATCTCCTGGAGCAGCTGCAAGCCAGCGCCAGCGCGGGGGTGTTTGCATCCAGAAAAGGAACTCAACGGAGCTTGTCTTCGACTTGCGATGGTTCCAGTTCCTCGTCTCTCGTTAAGGACTCGTCAAGTTCAACTTCTTCCTCAACCAACGCCCATTCTACAGAACAAGATGACACGGTCTCCAAGTTACCGAAATTTTCAAAAATTAAAGTGCCTTCTACCCTGAGTCTCGTGCCGGGCAAGCCTGTAAAGCTGTCTCCCAAGAACTGCTACAGACTCGTCATCCTCGGTGCCTCGAAAGTGGGCAAGTCTTCATTGGTGTCCAGGTGAGTGTCCCCCAGTTTCAGCCGCCGCTCCCTTTTGCTATCCTCGTATACACAGGAAGTAATTTCCAGTAAGTTCTATTGTATTGTACACGTTTAAACTATTTGTTTATTTATATACTTAACTTATGTCTCTATCAAAACTATTTATGAACAATGAAAATATCAAATCATTTTTGCCTATATCAAAGGCCTTAAGTTGAAGCGAAAGGTTGTATTACATAAGAAGAACGGAAATAAAAAATAGAAAATGTTGCGGTAGGATGTATTCAGAATTTCAGATAGAAAGGGTTCACCGAAAATCTTATCTACGCTTGAAACAAGTTTCCTACTTCTGTGTAGATAGTAAAAATACTTCTACTCACCACTAAGAGAACCATTGCAAATGACATACCTTAGTATATGCATGAATAGAAAATAAAGAATTCGACGCTGCTCCCGGACACCCATTTATATTTGCTCAGTGCAAGAAGACTACATCGACAGCCCACGAAAGTCATATGTAAAAATTGCACATAACATCTAAGTTATGTCAGTTGTAAAAAGCTAAACAGAGACTGTAATCGTCATAAATTATACAGGGGCAGTAATAGAAAGAAGTTATACAGGGGCAGTAATAGAAAGAAGTTATACAGGGAAGGTATTAACAATAACGTAGACAGGGATAGTAATAGCAATAAGCTATAGAGGGGTAGTAATTGCAATAAGTTATGCAGGGTTGGAAACATCAATAAAATGAGGCAGTAGAAGATAAGTTGTCATCTTAGCCTGTGAGTTTTACAGTATTATTAGATTTTCTGATTCACCCAGTGCACGCTGGTTGAGACTCACCACAAATAAACACAAACAAGCATCAACGAGTTTAGGCACAAGCGAGTTTGAGGGCTTCTGTGGACTGCATGTGGTATTGCTCCTGGCCTAGTGCTATGCCTGAGCCTGGGTCTAGTACTAAGCCTGGGCCTGGGTCTTGTACTGGGTCTGGGCTTAGTGCTGGGTCTGTGCTTAGTGCTGGATCTGGGCTTAGTGTTGGATCTGGGCTTAGTGCTGGATTTGGGCTTAGTGCTGAATTTGGGCTTAGTGCTGGATTTGGGCTTAGTGCTGGATCTGGGCTTAGTGCTGGATCTGGGCTTAGTGCTGGATCTGGGCTTAGTGCTGGATCTGGGCTTAGTGCTAGATCTGGGCTTAGTGCTGGGTCTGTGCTTAGTGCTAAATCTGTGCTTAGTGCTGGGTCTGGGCTTAGTGCTGGATCTGGGCTTAGTGCTGAATCTGTGCTTAGTGCTGGGCCTGGGCTTAGTGCTGGATCTGGGCTTATTACTGGGTCTGGGCTTAGTCCTGGGCCCAGACCACACTTCGTACGCTGTAGCTGCCAGCGCCCTGACCTTGTAGCGAAAGCGTGGATGGAAGCGTGTCCTTCAAGAACCAAAATTACTTTCTAGCCTTAAGGCGTCCCATCGTGTTTCTCTGGAGGCTTCTTGTGCGTATGAAGTTAATGTGTGTATGTGCATACATACGTATGTGTGTTTTTGCATGTATGTATCTGTGTGAATATATATGTGTGGTTGTGTGTATGTTCGAGTAGTTATGCATGTATGACAACCAACTACGACCGTCTCCAGTTGACGGCGCTTGATGACCGTCTCTAGTTGACGGTGCTTGATGACCGTCTCTAGTTGACGGCACTTGATGACCGTCTCTAGTTGACAGCACTTGAGTCTCCAGTTGACGGTTCTTGACGACAGTCTCTAGTTGACGGTTCCTGACGACAGTCTCCAGTTGACGGTGCTTGACGACCGTCTCTAGTTGACGGCACTTGACGACAGTGTCCTGTTGACGGCACTTGACGACAGTCTCCAGTTGACAGTTGCTGACGACCGTTGACAGCCTCCGAGGATCTCGAGGTGTCAGCTGTGGCTCTTTCATCAGCAGCTGACATTTAGCTGACGGAACGCATGGAGAACACAGCATCAGCATGAAGGTCTCAGCTCCGATATCAAAGTAAATAAAGGAAACTAAAATATTTGGTGTTCCATTTCGCAAGGTTTTCATCAATGAATTCTGATTAAAACATTCAGAAAATGAATGATATTTCGAAGAAGTCAACAAACATTGTTTTTTGAGCTTTTCTTGAGATTATTGGTGAGGTAGTTCATAACATGTATAGTACATGAAATTGCTCATCTTGGTAATTGTGAAATTTTTCATGAGATTGTTCATAGGATTATTCAAGGGATTGTTCATGGGATTGTTTACATTATTATTCGCAAGATTGTTCTAGAGATTGCAAATGTTGCGTGTCATACGCAAGTTCAAGGTTATTATTGTGATCAATCATCTGTGAAAGTTTTCGTTAAATAGAGACCTCGGTTTGAGAATAGAGTGAATATATCGACTACATATCAGAAATATAAATGTTCTGTAATGAATAGAGAAAATATTACAGATATCTGTTTTATATCCAAGCAGTATCCTGTAGGACATACTGAATGTATAAAAAAATGATAAAAACCAATGAGCTTGAATGGAAAAATATTTTTATCAGTGGTGCCGTTTTAGGGTAGAGATTAAGTCTCAAAAACACAGCTGCTGTTGAATGCTTCAATTATACAAACTCTGTTACTATACAATCAACAGGCTAAGTATAACAGGTACCGTAACTCTAAAATTTACATACCAGGTATAAGAGATGCCGTGGCTCTATAGTGTGCAAACAAAGTATAACGGACACCAAACTTCGTTCACGAACTGACCAAGGATAACAAATTCCGTAACTCGACAGTGACCAGACCTTTGACGCAATATGGTTTGTCACTGAAGCACTTGTAAACTCATAGTACTGCCACTACTTCTACTATTACTACTACTACGACTACTACTAGTACTACTACTATAATGCACAGACCGTGTATAAGAGATTCCATATCTCTAGCATTACCAGACCACTTACAATAGATACTGGAGATCAAGCTTGAATAAACCAGATACAACAGGCACAGATCTGCTGGCAGTGTTGTGTGGTGCAAGTACAACCGCCACATTTCTATTGAAATCAGCCAACGCAAACTGCGCATCGCTTCTCTTTTCCAGTGGGGATAATCTCCAGATCCAAGAGACCAGGAGACCGACACGCACGACAGGAAAAACTCCTCATTTTTTTGAGCTGCGCCACGCTCTGGTGATGCGTCGCATCTCCAGCGTTGAATCTTGCTATTTCTTGTGGTGACCCCCTGCATTATTCAGGCGCGTCTCGTGCTCACCGGAGCTTAACTCTCCCTCGCTGTTCAAGACTTCCTGTTCCTGTGGGTGACATCGTGACTTAAACTACACGTGGGGGACACTTCTTTCTTCACCTATCTATATTATTTAGTCGCTATCATGCACTATTTTTAGATCACTGGTGTTTTCTGTCAGTATTCTACAAGAGTTTTACAAACTTTTGAGTATTTTGTGTCCACATTGTACTAATTTTTTGCGATGTGTTTACTCTTAAGGGGATAAATTGCAGTTCTTCTATTTATATTTTGCCATTCAGGGTATGAGGGGAATCATCACACGTTTTAAGCGAAGGAAATTGAGCTATAAAAAACCCATACAACTTCAACTTCATTAATTTTTAAACATTTACATCGTCTTGTTAGGAAGATATAAAAAACATTGATAAACAGGAGGCACTTACTAATACACATGATGTTTTTTCATGTTTCGAGTCTTTTGTAACCAGAAAGCTTACAAGTTTGTTATTTCATACAGAGCTTTGTATATGCGAAACATCGACAATGAAGAAGCAAATCACTAACCGGAAAATTTCTGCGCGACAACTACAGTATTGTTCTGAACGCTGTATCGTACGACAGTGAGGCGCACTCACATGTCCCTCCATAGTCGTTAGTGCGTGTGTGGAGGTAGTCTGCAGAGAGATAGTCTGCAAGAAGATAGTCTACTGGCAAATAGTCTACTGACAGATAGTCACCTTGCGAATAGTCTCCTGGCAGATAGCCTTCTTGCAGAAAGTGTGCTGGGAGATGGTCTGCAAAGAGATGGTCTTGAAACATAGGAGGTACAGTTGTATTTTGAGGTGCACTTCATTTCAAAGCTCATTGAGTGCTTGTGTACCGAAGACTGTAATTCCAAGATGCGTTAATTTAATTTGTGTTACATTTGATTGAAATGAATGAATTCTTAATTCTGAAGGAAATGGACAGGATGCAAGTCAAAGCGATAACGATGTGACTGGTATTTATTATATGATTTTTCATATGTTATAATATAATATATAAAATAATATAAATAATATGATATAAATTAATAAGTCTCTAACAGGTAATCTAAGGGTGTTAATCTTAATCTTTCACTACAACTCAAATTTAAAAATATATTAAATACATTCAATTTAATATGACCTTAGGGCTTGCTTCCTAAATGCAACCTTGCCTTAACCTTAATCTGATCTTGGCCGATTTATTTTAAAATGACTCCAGACCCAATCATAATTCTATTTTTTAGCACCAACCCAGTCCAAGCCTGACATTTTTCTAGTCTTTTAACATAGTAAACCTCAAATAAGACAACCTCAGCTTTTTAACTTAAACCCAGCTCCAGTCTCAACTTTAATTCTAGGATTTTAGCTTTAACGTAACCCCAATCACAAACACAATCCTAGCCTCTGCACTCAAACCCAGCCCAACCCTAACCCTAATCCTAGTTTTTTAAACTTAAACCTAACCCCAATCTTAACCATAATCCTAGTCTCCTTCCTTGAACTCAGCCTGAACCCTCACCGTAATCCTACCATGCAGATGCCTCCGCCCCATTTCAATCTCTGACTTGAAATTTTTTGGTTTGCTTCATGATATGAAAGTGAAGAACTTTTGACAAACACCTCAGCACATCCCGATGTCATCGAGAACTTTTGAAGGAAAACATTTCTTCAACTTTCAATGAAGTGACTTGGCGAGATGCCAATTCACTCGTTTTGTTTCCAAATGTGGGTGACAGAAGTGATTTTGTTATTGAATTTACAAGACACAAAATTTATACCACAAAAATAGAAAAATATGTGCAATAAGCTCTGCAGTTCGTGTAAATCGTAGATTTTTCATTATCTTTTTACTTATAATATTATGTTCATGATCGTAGAAAATTGAAATTACGATGCGTAAGAAAATGGCACAGATTCGTTTTTCGTAGAAAACGTATCGTAATTCAGCTTCTTTATACCTGTAATATCGTCTGAACAAACAATGTAACTATATAGTCTAGAAAAGAGAAGGGAAACCCCATTCCTTCATCAATATGAGCCATGAATCACTGGGAGAGGTAACGATTATTCAAAGCTTGTCTTCTGTTGGAAACACGCAAAGACTGACGTTCTGATATTAAAATATTCGCTGACGAATTTGAAATATTTATATTGCTCTATTGCATTTCACTAGTATTGCCATACTCCGATACTGAAACTCTTCACTCAGAGCGAGTGTGAACTGCAGAGCATTCAAGGTGAAACAGACTCGAGTCAATGAGAAAATTCTCAGCGCGGTGTTTCACCAAAAGTGAAATATCAATTGCAATATTCGTCACAAGACGCAGGTGAACGCTTAATAAACTACTGTATGTACAATATAACATAAACAAGAACGAGCTCAGTATAGCAGCTGAACAGCAATGTACACGATGGACCAGTTGAATAGCAACAGACGAACACAAATAACCCCACTTTCGCGTTGGTTCAGCTCACAAAGGTTCATTTTCTGAACGTCAAATTAAACCATGCAGGACATACTTGCTTTTACTCCCCTCCTGCGTTGGCGCTTCAAAGTCCCTTTGAGAATTTTAAAAATTGGAGCTACTGAACGACGATTCTTCTGATTGGGGCCATTAACTCCATAACTTAACGGCGGTCAAGCATAATCTGTGATCTTGAGGGCAAGGACTCTTAATTCTGCCAATTTGAATAGACTTCTCGAAATGAGAGTTTCATGATCACTGGTAACTGAATAGTAACTTGTTAGCTCGCCAATGCTTCCTTTGACACACCAGAGGGAGGGCCGCTTTTGCATTACTGCTTTTTATATAATGCCATCGCTCTTGATGCCATCAACATCAGCGAAGCTGTAGCGCTTAATAAGTATATGATTTTGATTAAAGTTGACTAGTTAAATTACGGTTTACTAAAAATAAGTTGCCAAAGCTAAATAAGTGGTTTCATGGTATGCTATACTGTAACCCGCTGTCCTACACTTGACCCCCCTTCTGCGGAAACTTGCCCCCTCCTCCATTTGGGCGGGCACGAAATCCCGACTGGTAATGGCACTATTGGCGTGCTGCCGAGGTGCCTTGGCCTCCAATTTTCTTTAATTCTTGCTTTGGGTTTAATGGCTCACTGATTTGATTGCACCAGTGCAATTTGGTTTTTATCAGCCCTTATAGCGGTGGTGGATGCGTGTTAACTCTGGTTGGAAAAATTAGTTCAGGGAACCAAAAACTACGAAAAATGAGCCAGAATAGAAGTTCGACTGAATCATGAACTGAATTGTCTAGAATAGTTGTCTTTTCGTAATGATCGAAAGAACCAAAGCCATCGAGTCTTGTTTGCTGTACAAAGCAAGAATTGTGTGTATAAATTTTGCATTGAAACCATGATCGCTTGCATGTGAAATCATCACTAAAAAGTCTAAGTTAAATTAATAGGACTTGTTACACATGGCAACCGGCAATGTTATTTCAAATGTAGCTTCAAGTTATAGGCTCATTAATGATAAACAATATTCAGTGTATGTAGTGAAAAACGTATCCCGTACAACATGGAGCAGAACACCATCGTTCTCTTGTCTATGGAACGTAAACAAAGGCAGTTTCGATACAAAGCCTTGGATCCTTTGGGCAGGCAACGGCATCAAGGCTGAGAGTTTTGAAGAACCATATTTTACGGAGCTGTTGTGAGCAATAGAAAGTTATCTCAGGCCTACAGCAGGTCAGCGCGTGGGGAAACTGGGCAGTAAGTTTCTTCTGACTGTGGGCCGAGCAGTCGTTTGCAAGTTGCAACATAAACCACTACGGTGTTCAGAGCAGTATAACAATGGCTCTGAGGTTCAGTGGTGTAGAGTCAATGACAATGGTTCAGTGGCTCAGATCTCTGGGACTCAGGGACTCTGGTGCAGAGAAATTGTAACAAGGACTTAGGGGCGTAGGGGTCAAGGGAAGGATAACTATAGCTTTTGTGTGGCTGGGAACCAGCTACCGGCACAGACCAGGAAATGGTGCGATGTCAGTCTATCTTTGGCTGGTCTGAAGTTCTTGGATAAAACGGGTTACTAATGTCGCCATTTACATCACCTCACTAGCAAAAAACTTTGCATTACGTGTACAATTATCAGAGACCATTACGCATGGAAGCATGTAGACTACAGAAGCTTCTTCCAAGTTTCGTCCATTATTTTTTCTAAGTGATAATCAGTAAATGTTTATGTAATTTTGATGCAACTTCCCACTGAAGTAAAAATGTCAAGTTTTCCTAAAATTATTTTAAATGCTTAAAGTTTTCATTTTTATATTTGGAGACAACTCGCAAAAAAATAAACCTACCTATTTTCTTTTTCATCGATTCCTGGAGTTATTTTGCAAGTGAATTTAACGAGGGTAAATTTGAACCGTTACTATTCTGCAGTAAAAATTCCTGTTGACTTCCAATTGCCATCCTGTGGTAACAATTCCTGTTGCCTTCCAAATATCATTCTGTGTGAGAAATTCGTGTTAGCTGATGGCCCATATATTCAGTTTTATGGAGAAACAGAGCTTTTTTGCGAGGGTAGTGTGACTACCTTCCCAGTGTGAAGTTTTTGTTGAATTAAAGCTAATTTTGTCGATTATGGTGACATTCATTTGAATGCTTTTGTGACGTCTGATTACCTCTTGCAATGCTGTTGTGAATGCAAACTCGTATGGTGGATTAATTCTAGCGTGAAAAATGTCACATTCCATGGGACCCAGGGCACACCAAAAATGAACATCATTTGTTGAATTGCCTGCCGCTCTAATATATTCATTTCTGTTCTGAAGGGCAAAACAATATATTAATAATGCTTAACATCAGCAGGTTATATTTTCAAGCAGTTGTGTGAATCATTTGGTTTCCAGTGCAAGCTTTGTGCTTGTCGTTGAAGTCTCCAGTTGTGGCTGTTATTTGTCCCAGCGTCTCACACTCTCACTGTCTCCCTTATCATTTGCTTGCTTATTAGAGGCAGGATTTTTTTCATTTTTAGGCTGTCGATGTTTGTAAGATATACTTTAAAAATGCTACAGACTTCTTGTACTATCTGTTACTTCTGACTCACCTGCTGCCGTCTGGACACACACTGTGTCCGTAAATCAAAGCATAATCGTAGTCTCGTCTTTGAAGTACAGCAGTTAATGTCAAAAGCCAACGGACTTTTTTTACAGTAGTTTTATGCGGCAATGCAGGTTACGTAAAATGATCCCTTGTGTAACAAAGTCTCTTGGATAACCAGTCATTCAACACCATTGAAGTATGAGGAACTTGTATTACTACTGCTGCTCCTAAAAGTTTATTAACGGCTTCAAGGAAGAGACTTGGACACTAAAACTCGTTCGGCAAAACATTTTCATGTGTTCTTCGCTTGTGAACAATCACGTATGCTTCACAAAAAAAAATGATGGAAGCGGACGTTGGTAATTGGTCTCGAGTGATCAGTGCCAGTAATTAGCATTCATTCTTGAAATTTATACCCAGCAGCCAAGCCTGGCTTAGTCCATTGAACGATTCAGAACGTGTAAGCGAGCTCCGTCACGCTACCGTTACGATGCTGACTGCAGGCTTTGCCAAACTTACGGATATGCTAGGGTTCAAGGACATTTCTGTTCTTGAAGTTCATTGTTAGTGACAACTATGTTTTGGACCTTCATTGCTAGCGGCACCTATGTCTTTGACCTTCATTGCTAGCAGAAACTTTGTTTTTGACCTTCATTGCTAGCAGCAACTATGTCTTTGACCTTCATTGCTAGCGGCACCTATGTTTTTGACCTTCATTGCTAGCAGCAACTATGTTTTTGACCTTCATTGCTAGCAGAAACTATGTTTTTGACCTTCATTGCTAGCAGCAACTATGTCTTTGACCTTCATCGCTAGCAGCAACTATGTCTTTGACCTTCATTGCTAGCGGCACGTATGTTTTTGACCTTCATTGCTAGCAGCAACTATGTTTTTGACCTTCATTGCTAGCAGAAACTATGTTTTTGACCTTCATTGCTAGCACCAACTATGTCTTTGACATTCATTGCTAGCGGCACCTATGTTTTTGACCTTCATTGCTAGCAGCAACTATGTTTTTGACCTTCATTGCTAGCGCCACCTATGTTTTTGACCTTCATTGCTAGCAGCAACTATGTTTTTAACTTTCATTGCTAACGTCAACTGTGTTTTTAACCTTAATTGATAATAACAATTGTGTTCTTGACTTTCATTGCTAGTTCCAATTATGTTTTTGGCATTCATTGCTAGTAGCAACAGCATTTTTGACCTTCATTGCTAGTGACAACTATGTTTTTGACCTTCATTGGTAGTGACAACTATGTTTTTGACCTTCATTGCTAGTGGCAACTATGTTCTTAACCTTAATTGTTAGTGGCAACTGTGTTTTTAACCTTCATTGCTAACAGCAATTGTGTTCTTGACTTTCATTGCTAGTTCCAATTATGTTTTTGGCCTTCATTGCTAGTCTCAATTGTGTTTTTAGCCTTCATTGCAACTTTTAATTGTGGTTTTGGTCTTCATTGCTACTTTTAATTGTGTTTTTGCCTTCATTCCTAGTCTCAATTGTGTTTTTAGCCTTCATCGCTAGTCACGCGAATATTGAAATGTAGACAAATGCCGCTGATGAACGAGTGGCTCGTAGTGCGTGTTAGAACTTTCGCCTTAAGCGGTCTTGTTACGGCCCTCATGAAACAAGTTTGATGAGTCTGTGCTTATGCTCTACAAGTCGTAAATCAAACGCTCGAGTCCAGGGAGCTTCTGAACGACCGTAGAGGCGACACAAGGGATCATGAATCGTAATAAATGCATGAAAAACTCGATGATGCAAAAAAGTTTTTATGAAATTACGCTTCAATTAAAGAAGAATCTTGAGTAACCGTTTGAGCATTTAGGTTCCGTGCTGGAGAAAGCAATAATATTATGGGCATACACGTGATTGCGTGTCTCCATAACCAACGTGCTTGTCAGACTTGTTCCCTCGTTGCTACTAATACAATGTATAGTATAATACAGGGTCAGTCAAAATGATCTGACACATTTGTAGGTTAAATAAAATGAAAATGAAGTGAAGAAACAAAAAAGTGTTTTTATTTTCGAAAAGTACATATAATGCCATTTTGTTTCATTATATTTTAAAAATTAAATCAGTCTAATGAAATCCATTATTGTCCACACACTGTCGAAGGCGTTCACGAAAGTTATCTATAACTCGGCAGGTCACCAGTCCAATTCATGGCAGCAACTGAAAAAGAAGCGAAAAACAATGGCATTATAAATAAACAAAACAAAATGGCATTATATGAAAAAAATGGTTTTATATGTAGATACTTTTCGGAAATAAAAACACTTTTGTTTCTTTACTTCATTTGCATTTTATTTAATCTACAATATGTCAGATTATTTTGCCTGTCCCTGTATAATACATCAAATCATATAATAAAATATCGTTCATCAGAGCGTTGTACATTAATTTTCAATGCTCCTCTATTCTTCTCCCCAAAGCTGAGGAAGACGAAAATACAGCGCGTGACTCGAGGAACTGACGCTCAGTGGTGGAGAGAACTCAGTTCCTTGATACATTGTTCAGCCTCACCTAACTCTCGGAGTCGTTTTTTATACGGCATGGGATTTGGGTAGCGTTATGACGTGGGACTTGGGTAGCGTTACGGCATGGGACTTGGGTAGCGTTACGGCATGGGACTTGGTAGCGTTACGGCATGATACTTGGGTAGCGTTACGGCATGAGACTTGGGTAGCGTTACGACATGAGACTTGGGTAGCGTTACGGCATGAGACTTGGGTAGCGTTACGGCATGAGACTTGGGTAGCGTTACGGCAAGGGATCTGGGTAGCATTTCAATCCAGGTCCCATGCAACCGTATTTTAAATCATTCAATTGAGCATTTTACAAATAAATTCCTTTAGTATAATCATTAGTGGGAAACTAAACTAAATGTGAAAACAAAATGCAAAACAATATTTGTTGCAAAATAATATTTATGAAAAAAATTAAAAATCTTTTTCAGTGTTTGATACAGTTTTGACAAAACATCACATTATTTTCGCTGCAAATATTTTGTTCACATTTATGGCAGTACATCATAGATTTCATGTGCTTGTTTGAAGGACACACTTGACACCGTTTTCTTTTCTTCGTAACGGGTGAAGATGAGCGCGAGGCAACAGTTGAAGATAGCTGTGGCTCCTCAACTGAAACACCAGCAAGTAACTTGGCTAATTTTATGTGTAGTTCTCGTCGCCTAAGCTTTTTGATACTGTTGGGCACTTGAAGTTTCAGTCAGATAATTATTGCATTCAGTACGCTTATGTCAATCACTTAGTAATGTCACTACTTTTCCTTTCTTAGGGCAGTAAAAAATTATTGTTGTATCTTTCTGAAAACCATACGTGGTAACGCAAGGTTTTCTTCTTTTTGGATTTGTGAAGGCGACAGGTAATTCAGTTAATTTTTTCGGATGATTCCAACTAATGTAAGTTTCTGTTGCAAAAGCTCTCTTCCTAACTGCAAGCTGGTAAAGAAATTATCACACGTAATATTGCGGCTGCTTTTCTTGTATGAGTCAGACAGTTGTAACATGAAATTAGTGCCTAGGTTGGAAACTCCTGGCCCATTGACTTCTTTATCCTTGTCAACATCTAACTTCAATGCGTAGCTTGTTTCGCTATCGCAGATAACCCAAAACTTTATTCCGTACTGCCTGGGTTTTGAAGGTAAGTACTGGTGAAAGGGAATGTCCACGGAAAGAAACGAGCTGTTCGTCTACAGTCAAATTAACGCCAGGAACAAAGGCATCTGGAAGGTACTATTCCACATGTCGAAATACGTTTCTCATGGGGTGAAATTTATCTGAAGATCTATTTTTTCTTCTCTCCGCAGCATCATTAAAACGCATAGCGCGTAAAATTTCCTAAAACCGATCCCTTGCTAAAATTTCATTAAAAATTGGGCGGCCATCTAATTTATCCCATAGTTGGGAAACAGGCTCACATATTGATTTGATGCCAATAAATTTTTATAGTTCTTCATTGTTCAAAGTTTTCCACTGTTTTTAAATTTTTGGTTTCCTTCTTTATTTGTGTCAGTGCAAACTTTTTCTAGCAAAGAATCTCGGAAGAAGAGAAAGAAAGCATTAGCTAAGTTACTTACATGCCTCTTGGCATAGTTTGTAGAACCGCTCCTCTCACGCACAATGTTATGATCACATGGGCGTCGTAGTGATGATGTCTGTGGAACATCAGTCCAGGTTTCTACATTGTTTTTTGATTTGAAACTCGATGTATTACTGTAATCCACGACAGGGGTTTCCCGAGTTCTTTCATTATCTTCATCCTCAGAAGATTACCGATAGTCATGGTTTGATGAAAGTTCGTCAGCTTCACCGTCGTCTTCAGATGGGATATAATCGTCATCTTCTTCACCATTATTGCTGTTTTGTTCATATTTAATCAACAGCCTTATTTCTTTATTCGTTAAACCTGCACGAGCCATGTTCTCAGACGCACCGCCTCCCAGCAATGAACAAAATGAAATAATGTGACTACTTCTCCCAACCTTATATTATATAGGCACTATTTCGTACAAGTTATAACGCGTACTGGTATTGAGGTAGCAGAGCTCTGCACACAGGTTACACATTACAACATATTCTGACACTCACAGCACACGCAACGTAATGCAACAAACACTTGTTTCATTCTAGAGAAAGTATGGGCTTCGGAGGCCCACTTCTTTAAATATGCTATACTTTTCTTATCTGCAATAAAACTTCAAACTACTTATTTAATATTTCTGTGTTATGATCATGAATACAATGCTAATAAAGTCATCGAGTTCCAGCCTTTAAAAAATATTTAAAAACAATTTACGGGCTTATTACTTTTAACACTGGGCCTCTCAGGCCCACTTCATCGTTCCAGGGTTAAAGTATTGGAACATCTAATCAGTGTTTTCACATCACGATTAAAACTAGTATAGTGGGCTGTTATCATTTTCTGTGTTTCAACAATGCGTAAGACCAAAGAACTTAGAGTAGATATCCAAAATCAAATTGTCGATGCCTATGGAGGTGGTAAATGTTATAGGGTCGCTGAAAAACATTTCAACCTGCATCCTTCGACTTTAGGATCGATAATACGGGATTGAAAGGCACATCATTCTACTGAAAATCTACTCCGAATGGGTGCTCCAAAGAAAATTTCGACCCGAGCAATGAATAAACGAGAAAATTGCTTCAAAATATCCTCGAACTACCCGAAAAGGATTAGTAAAAGAATTAGAAGTAGTTGGAACGGTGGTCTCTTGTCATACTGTAACAAATGTGTTGAGAAAATGGGCAATTCGATCCTACAAAACCAGAAAAGTTTCCGTTCTAACCGAACGTCACGGAAAAGCTCAATTAGAATTAGCAAATAGCCTCTTATCAAAACCAAAACACTTTTGGAATAATGTTCCTTGGTCACATAAAACCAAAATAGAGTTATTCAATTATGATTTTCCATCTCATGTTTGGAGAAAGAACGATGAGGCTTTCAAACCAAGAAACACCATCCCTTCTGATGAATTTGGGGTAAGAAACGTTATGATTTTCGGTGGCTTCTCGTCCCATGGACTGACAGTTGTCATAGAATCAAAAGAGGCATAAACAGAGCCATTTATCTTGGTATTCAGGCGGAAAATCTTTTCCAGTCATTTGACATGTTAAAGTTGATAGAAGATTACGAATTCCAGCAAACCAATGATCCCAAGCATTCTGCGAAAGCAACTATAAAATGGTTTGCAGATAATGATGGAAAGGTATTGCCGTGACCGTCAGTTTCCGGACCTGAATCTAATAGAAAAAATGGGGAGAAAACTTAAAGTTAAGGTTAGAAAGCGAAAGCCTAAAAACTTGCATGATTTAAAACTAATTTGCTTGAAAGAATAGGCAAACATTCCTGCCTATGTGCAAAAACCTCACTTCAAAGAATAGGAAACTGTTGCATGTTGTATTAGTCGCCGTGGAATACGGAACAAAATATTAAAATAAATTTAGCATCATGTATAATACTTTTTAGGCTAGTCATTTTATATTTTTTGTTATAAAATCTCTATCGATAACTTTCTGAAAATTTTTTTATAGTAATATACTCACCATGATGTAAGTTATAATTTATAATTGTGATCATTGTCACTTATGGAAGAAATATTAACAAACTCAAATTTTCAAGGCGTATCGAATACTTATTTACCTAACTGTATGATACATACGAAGTACTCAAGTCAGCAGGGTTGTTTGTGACAAAGTTTTACGGGCGAAGGACTATATAAATTTCAACTAGCTTGGTAGCCATGGCAATTCATCATAAAAACTGGCGCTTCGAACTCCAAATTAAGGACAGAAGAGTCGTGCAAATTACTGCCTTCATGAAATCCTTGGTAGGGGAGAGGGAGGGGGGAAGCAGATACCTTTAAGGGGAACATGGGAGGCCGTCGGTGAGATAGAAAATTCCTGCACGATGTGTGACCGGAACTCAAAACAGGACAATTGAAATGCCAGCTCCCGCTTCGTGCTAAGTTCCTCGTCTTAAAGATTTAGCGGCACGTTACTTAAAGACTTGGCGGCACGTTACTTAGACTTGATGGTACGTTACTCAAAGACTTGGTAGCACGTTACTTTCAGCGCAACTGGGTGTGTAGACCTGATCCACGTACTTCCTTTTCCAGACCGATATCCTAAGCATGTTTTCTTCTGAATTTTGACTTCGACTCCTGAGCAGATACTGCTCAATTCATCTTACCAGGTGAACTCAATTTGGCACAGCAGTTTTTGGTACGACCGTTTTTAGCGTTGTTACAACAGATTTTGGCGAGACACCTGATCCAAATGCTCGTCCAAAACACAGACTCTCTCATTCTCGGCGAGCAACTGGGAAGAAAGAATCGTTGGGGAGAAGAAAGGGAGTGGAGGCAAAATGGGGTCGTTGGGGAAGGATTTTATGCAGGGGTGAAAGTAAAGAGCTTATTTCTTTTATTCAAGATACGAATATAACAAGTACGTACTGTTCGCCGATAAAACACAGAGTAAACTTTTAGCAATTTATCAAACAAATACATTGCTCTTCTACATACAATACTGTGCTGTTCACTTCAATCAAGTTACAAAAGAATTAATCGTTGGCGATGAGCTGATGTTGCAGCTGATGTTCGACCAGTTCCCCTCGTTAAAATAAGAGCATCGCCTTCGTAGGAGCTCGTAAATATCTTTAGATGCTCGTAATAATTAATGAATGCTGATAAATGTCTTTGGATACTCGTAGATATTTATGCATGCTCGTAAATATCTATGTATGCTCGTGCATAAAGATTTCTAACATGTATGCTAGCAAATATGAACGAGCTGTACAGCGCATGAGGCCAAGTATGAGACACCTGAATGAAATAACACATAGAGATAAAATTGTCAAATTTATATAATTGGAGCAGGCCTTATTCACTCATCATAAATAAAGAAGAAACGAGTTTTCTTGCAGAGTGCTGAGATGTTTTTGTGTCTCACTGCCAGTTTAGCGTTGCATCTTTGCTAATTTTTCATGACCATGGTATCTTCAGCGATAGTCTAGGTTACTGAATTCACGTTACATACTGAGGTATAGAGCCTTAAATGAAACTAAAACTATAAAATTACATTTATTCACAGCATTTAAAGTATTTTCAAAAGTAGCCAGTTGTGATGATATAGATCTGAACAGAATTTTCCCCTACTTCTGTCATTTTACGTTAGCTTTTAAACGTTAACACCACTCATCTAGAATAGAATGAGGCTATAGGAACGAACCTTCGGGCCCATTCTTGGAACGGATAATTACTTCGATAATTATTCGGTTGTTTACCTAAGTCCCATGCCGTATTTCTAGCCGCGTCAACCATGTCGGCAGCGCGATTCGAACCCGGGTCTTTCCGCTCGTAAGCAGATTCACTCACTCGACCAAGCTGGTGATCTGAATTCTGAAATGTGAATCTGAACATTTCGTTTTTTTTTTCATTGCCAAAATGTTGATATGAATACCCAGCACTCAGTGCTGGCACAGAGCTGGACACCCAGCACTCGGTGCTGTCACAGAGCAGACGAGTACAGATTCAGAGCAGATAAGTACTAACGTATAGTTACTGTAAAAACACTGCTCTGTTGCGGTACAGTTTTGTACATTCAACACAGCCACTGTGCGAGTGCTAGCTGAGTTATTGCTTGCTGACATGGGAAGAAGCTAATAAACTGATTATGTCCTGTAGGTTTTTTAAACAGAGTAATCAGTAATCAGTACAGTAGTTCAGTAAACAGTGCACTCAGTAATCAATCCTGAGGCTCAGTAAACAGTTCAATCAGTAATAAGTACAGTAGTTCAGTAAACAGTACACTCAGTAATCAATCCTGAGGCTCAGTAAACAGTTCAATCAGTAATCAGTACAGAGGCTCAATAAACAGTGTAATTACTAGCCATGTGTTCTCAAATTATGCAAGTGCGTTGCTAATATGTCCAGCTTAACGTACTCCAAGGAATGAAACTTAACTCCAACGCTTGCTTCTCATGCAACTGCGCACACTTGACCCAGCCAAGGCTATCGGTGAAGCTCTGGATAATTTTCTCAGCCGTGAAGCGATTTAAATTGTTTTTACTATCGCAATTCGAATGAGAAATGCTTGGGCTGGAATATTTTCTTTAGTACTTCATTGACTTTGCCACAGAAACAGGGGCTTTGCTTCATGCTAGAAAGGGTTGTATTAACGTTTCAATATTAGTGACTCTTTCAACTTGCGATCAAATGGGCGTTTCCAGTCCTCGTTTGCTTCCAGTTCACTCGCCTGAGCAATTAGGTGTTGAACTCAACAACACATGACTCACTGAAAAAAATACTGCAATTCCACACCGCTTTCTCTGACCAATGAAAATGTAAAAAATATTTTGTCAAAGATTTCAGTATTTCTTGGATGTCTGACATTCTAATAACAGATAGGGTAAAGTCATACAAAGACACTAAATGGAGAAATTGTGATTCATTTTCGAATGCAGTACGAAGATTGAATCGTTGCCTAATAAGGATTAGATTGCAAGCTTCGACTAGCCGATCAAATCCTCTTCTCAAACACGAGCATCAGACGACGCTCTGACTATGTCGAACTCCAGGGGCCTGAATGTCACTCTACAGTGTTTTTTCTCATTCTATTATGCTTGAGACAAACTGGCGACACGACACGCTCAATTCCTAAAATTTTTCTTTCACCCTAAATAATTGTTAACATTCCTCAACCGTTCCTCCCTTAACCCCAAAGCTGGAAATTATCTTAGAATGAGTAACCATCCACAAGCTCAGGCTCTTCAGCGTACTTTACTAACAAAAAGATTTCATCAAGGATCACTTCTAAGGAATTTATTTAGTAATTTCTTAGTGACTTGGAAACCATTAATTACCATCAAAGCTTAGGAATGCCGAGTGCTACACTGTCTTACCATCTTTGCGTGGGTAGAAGTGAAGCCAGTTCACCACTGCAAGTTGGTGTGGTCTTCACTTAGTATGATATTTTGTCTCTATTTTAGATAAACTTTCCTCTCTCGCCAAATTGTCGCGCAGTGAACGCATCACAGTTCATCAATTTCGAAGCGAGAGCCTGACTCCAACTTGTCGTGCAGATTATGATCCATCAACTTAGGAAACGTACTTAGCGATGCCATAACTTTTATGGTGACAAACTTAGCAGATGTGCTCAGCGATGACATTATTTTCAATGGACTCTCTGCTCTAGGACATTTCGGTCACAGTGAGGCGTTCTTCAGTTTAAGACTTGGTTCAAATCCCATTGAAAACTCAACAACTGGGCATTTGTTTTTGATATTTTGGTCGGCACAGTCCGCTGCTGCTGACAAATGAGGTTTTACAAACATGAAGAATTTAAGGTCCACCGACAAAATGAAACTAGCAGACTGGAATGCTCTCGTAAAAAATGTTAATACATTTGTTAGTCCTACGATAAAAGAGAGTGAAACAGGACATAAAATTCTTAGCCAAGCCCCACCAGCCTCAAGGAAATGCGTAATTTCTTCCGTATGGTGTTATCTCGAGAGCTACTACAATATTCCAGTCTTGCTTCTTGCATTCACGACCACAGACATGCACATATCTCCCTATTCTCTCTTCTCTCTTCAAGACATCCTTAACGGGTGCACTTCTTCGAAGAGCCTCAATCACTTCGATATGTGACAAAACTCTGTCTTTCATTCAGGGGCACACTCAAAATGACTCCCAACCACATCATTAGAATGATAACTGCACGACTACAAATTTATCGCTGAACAGTGGCTCGAAAATCAAGATTCGGAACCGGATTCGTTCATTTTTTAGTGGCGTTCCTCTTGCTTGAATCAATCTCTTTGCCAGACACTCACCACGTTTAATGATCATTCAATGAATGCGTGGTGGGAGACCGTTTTTGTAAAATTGAAACCAGTTTTGTCTCCTGAATAGTTGACACCTCATCTTCAAAAGACCAAACCATTAACTTTACGTGAACTAGGTGTCACTCAACCTTTGTTGAGAACGATGTTAGTGAAATAAAGTTCACCATCAAAGTAATCGTTAAAGTTTCCTCATAGCTGCGTAGTTCATTCTTCCGTACATCTGACGAGGAGGGAAACTACGGTGAAATCCACAAGATAACTTTTTGATAGCCATCAGTGAGACTGGCGACACTGCTGCTGGAAGGGACCGCAAGTAAGCGAGAGAAGTTAAAAATATATATGATACAGGCAAGGACTACTATAAACAGGACGTGCACCGCCATATAGCTGACTACGCTAGCGGAGGCCATTGCATTCTTAGTAACATAACATTATGTATCTGACAAATTGATCAAAAATTACTTCTTTCAAGAAATAGCAGCGATAATAAGGTTTTACAGTGAATTTTAAATGGTTTAAAGCACTGTAATGCTTTGAAATACCAATTTTAACCGGACTTAACATGTATTATTATAT
>VCRD01004466.1:0-15983 GCA_006783055.1 Trinorchestia longiramus
CAACCTCCAATACCTTTATTTTTAACGACTCATTGTTGTTCTTTCTGTCACCAGACTTTCCGAGTTGTTTTAAACCCAGAACCTTGAAATAACGTCAGAGTATACGTTTTAAAGTTTTTCTTGATCATTGTATTACTTATCATGATAGATGTATCCAAAAAATACCTTTGTGTCCAAGAATTTTATAATTTAATTTATTATATTCTGTATGTATCAACATTTTTGGAAACGAATAGATTCAGTATTTGTTTTCCTTTCGCTGAGATCCCACTGTTAACATTGCTATAGTTACTATCTAATAAGTTTTTCTGGTTTAAAAATACTATCACTGAAATTTACGACGGTAAGACAGTACTTAAAGGTATCAGACAAAATTAAGTAAACAATAGAATGACCTTGTCTCTAAAAAATTGTTGCTTCATTACACAGAAGCAACAAACTTTATTTAATTCAGTAGGACATTGAAACCTTCACATTTTCAGCTGAGAAAACTTTTCTTGCATATACTCGTATGAACGAGCGTATTTGTTAAAACTGCGTTTTAAAATTAAAACAAGCGCTGGCATTCCTATATTTAATATTTAAAGTATACACAGATATTTAAAGTATACCAAACTATTGGTTGAACTGCAAAATAATTGATTTATTTGGACTAAAATATTTATACCGGAAGGAGGAGGGGCGGGACCTAGCCCTCTCGTGCAACCAATCGCAGAGCAGCTTTAAAAGACGCCTAGGTAGATCTGTACTCGCAATGCAGGGCAAAAATACGCGTTCGGCAGTAAATCTAAAGGAGACTAAGTCGAGTAGTCTACTTTAGCTGTCCCGTGCGGTCGCTAACACAGCGCTGACAGAGGCGATTACGATCCAGTAGTCGTCTAAATATTTTCCACGGGAAAAAATGCAAGTAGTCCACTAGTGCTTTCCACCCTTCAATTCTAGGAAGCACAGTCCGTAAACGTATGACAGGTAACTTTCTGCAACAAAAAAATAAATTTGAAACTTGCTAACTGGAAAAACACCTAACAAGCTACTTTTCCTGCTCTACAAGTTAATTTTTAATACACTTGGGCTTTGATAAAAAATGTACATGGGTCTTTGCAAAAAAGAAATATAAAAAAGGGGAATGAATATTTCTCCACACACTTCTAAATGAACAGTAAATGACATAGTATAGCTGGAGACAACTCTAAAACTTGAGCCCATACAAACATCCGAGTCTTGGACGAAACTCTCCTCCCACAAAGAGACAAAGAGAGGTGTAGATTATAAAGTGTTGCTCCTGTCAAGTAGAACAATTTTTCCAAACCATCGTTACATCTTCATTTCTAATTCTGATTAAATTTGCTCGAATAACGGTACAGATGAATATAAATAGATTCTACAGAGCTGCAGATTTAAAACCAAAAAAACTGTACAGCACAGAAGACCAAGTTCAGGAGTAAAAATTTGTTTGTGATACAACAAGAAATAGCATTTTAGAGTGACAGTTTCAGGCACAGTATTGCAAACACTCGTATCTAATTATATGCATATTTAACTTCAATTTTAAATTTATGGCTGACAGCAGAGAGGACTTTTGTCAAGGCCTTTAATCCCCTCTAAATACACACATACAGCATGCTGGTATCCTGGAGTTTACACCAGCATTCCAAGCTTGTTTAAGATAATTCCTCACGGGTTACCCTGGTTCATTTCACGCACCAAAAATCAGCCAGGTGATGGCATTCCTGGGTAAATCAGCTTGTCATAAGCAGAACCTCATGCTTATCAAGTAATCACAATCTAATTTGAGTGATAATATTCAAAGCCAACATCTCTTATTTCATGCATGCATTAGAAAATTCTTCATTGTATCCATAACAATCGAGTTGCATTCTCCATCCAGTCTCACAAGATAGTTCATACTAGAGTCCTCTTCAACATATCTGGCACTCCATTGGTTCTCCATCCTGCTCACCCACTCATAAAGTTATTTCACTCATACAGATACTTACTATATTCTAAGATCAGATACTCATTTGTTTTGTCTAGTCCTATACTACACTGTATATAAATCCAGATATTCCCCTCATTCCACCTCTATGTATGCCAATTCACACTTAATGTCTTATATCAAATGACAAATAGAAGTTAGCTGCTGAAATTTCTATCGTAGAACATTTCAATCCTAGGTTCATTCTTATGGACATACCAATTTAAGGTGATCTTCCCAGCCATGCTATGCTTCCATTTCTTCATTTATTCATTTTTCAATTTCCTTTTTCTCCTTTTTGCAATTCCACTCCAGTCTTTCACCTCCATTATTTCTCAATAACCAATCATTTATAGGTTTTCGAATTCTCACACAAACACTTCTGAATTTTTAACTTTCTAGCGTGCCCCTAGCAAATTTTCTACCATAGACTTTCACTCAGATTCCATTCAAAAAATTTTTTAACCCACCTTTCATTTTTCATTTGCTCAATTCTCACCTCATAATTCAACGAAGCTTTTATCATTCTTTCAGACAATAGACTATTCACCTTAGATCTCCTCTAAAAACTTCTACAGCCATTCATTTTGAGGTGCCTAATACCCTACCCTATTCTGCAGCTCCTCCAACTTTTCAAGGTCTCCTCTGGTTCATCCTATACATTGCACTCACTAGCTACAGCAATACAGTTCCATACTCTTTAACATATTCATACCTCTTTGCTTTCAACTTTGGCACAATGCTTAATCTCTCCGCTACTGCATAGCTTTTGCAACTTTATCCTCTTTTGTTTTTTCACATCCATCTTCAGTCAACATCCATCATATGTACTTATTTTCCTTAGTTTGGCCTATTTTAACTTCTTCAATATTTTACTCTATCTCTGTCAGTCTCACTACTATTTATAACCAAACCATTACTTATATGTCTCCAAATTTCAACTTGAAATCTCTACTGTATTCATTCCCAATCTCAAGCATCCTTTGTGGGTCTTGCACAGATTCACTCTAACAACAACAATGCCATAAGCATATAGCAAACAACTTAGTTTCCCCTTTCCATGCTTTAGAACCAAACGAAGCATTTTCAACCAGATGGCTAATTATTCTGTGTATAAGCCAATCAGCAAGGGAGACAGAGTACAAACCTATTTCGCCTCACCTGCCCCATCACTAAATTTTCCAGCCAGTACATATCTTATTTTCATTTTCACTCTTCCAAATATTTCAATTACCACAAACAAATTGTATTCACCACATCTATGTCTCCTGAATTCACTGTTATTCACCCATTACTCCCTGTTCTTCTACCACATGTTTCATTCTTTCATATAGAATTTCACAAAAAATTTTAATCAGTGTCAACCACATCAAGCAAGCGTGGTTGGAAGCGAGCAAATTTCTTCTTCTTCTATGTCGTGTTTATTTGGGGTTTTGAAAACTAACCCATGAAGCGCTAAGTTAAAAGGTAGGTTTATTTTTTTTTGTTTACAATGTTTCCTTTGTTCTAACCTGCAAAAGAGAAAGAGAATTTCAAATATTTAGCAAAGGATAACAAAAGATTCTGCTATTAAGGATTCTATAAATATTTCAATATAAACAATATTACATATTCACAATCTTATTTTCCTAGTTATTGGTATATTACATTCAATGTCTACTGTTAGTTGCTAGGGCATGCTCCACCCAGTGCCACACATGAGTTGATACAACTGTAGTGAAGGTCCAACCTGGGTGGTGCAGCCTGGAGCTTCTTCTTCTTTTTCCTTGTAGTGTTCATTTGAGACTTTTAAAACTAGTCCATGTAGCCCGAGGACAGAAGGTAGGTTAATTTTTCCTTTTGTTTATGATGTTTCCTTTGTTCCAACCTCCAAAAAATACAGAAGTTCAAATATTTAGCAAAGGCTAGAGAGAGTTCTGTTATTCCATGTTCTATAAATTTTTCAATATTAACAATATTTCATTTCACAATTTTTCTCCTCTTTCTTGTATAATACTTTCAAGGTTTACTGTTAGTTGCTGAGGCATGCTCGAACCAGTGCCACGCATGAGTTGTTATATTTGTACTAAAAGTCCAGCCTGGATAGTGTAGCCTGGAGCTTCTTACGGCAAAGAGGCAAAAATATCTTATTTGACCAGAAGTGTTTTTACGAAACAATTCTAGAGGGCATATCTCTGAAGGAGTAAAGTTGAGGCTTGTCAGAGACTAAGGAAACATTCCCTCTTACAGGTGGCAACTCTTTACAGTAACCTACATCAGAGCTGCTTAAAGGAGTGTTTCCCATCTCTGTTCTAAAACTCTACTTTATTTTTGAAGAATTAGGGTTAGTACCAACAGAGGTTAGTAACATTAGTCTACTTGGTCTTTATTTTTGTTTCTATAAATCACAACTATTCAGAATCAGTTTTGGCATAACGTATTTCTGAGCTAGTCTGTATCAGGTTCTGGTTTTAGATTTTTGTTTATGCATTTATTTGATTCTATATATTTTCTAATCTGTGAATTTTTTCCACGTATCAGAGAAGAGCGTCTACGATCAATTTTTGTACATTTTCAGAGAAGGGGGCCACCTCCTAAAATATTTTTCAAGGTAGCAGGAACTTTTGGAGAGGTTAGAGTGTTAGTTAGGTTGGCACGTTCATCAGAATAGTTTAAACAATTAAAGAGCACATGTTCTATAGTTTCTACTGTACCAGATGGGCAATTGTAATAATTTATCTGATTAAACCGGAACAATTGGGACCTAACACCTGTATACCCAACCCGTAGTCTAGCCAAGGCAGTTTCTGCACGATGATTCCTATGCGAGGCCTAGGACCAAATACCAGAACAGTCTCTAATTTGCACGAGGTCGCGTGTCTTCCTAGTTACCATCACTTGCCATAGCCTAAGATTAGATTTAAATTCAGATTTGAAGGCCAGCGTTTGGCTGGGACCTTAGTAACGGGCTTCAATTCCCTCTAATACACAGGCATACAACAGGATGACATCCTAGAGTTTTTCTCTTCCGAGCTAGAGTCATCTGAAGAAATTCAGGGCCACCCTGAGTCTTTCAATGCAAATGAACCAGCCATGTGAGGGCATCACTAGAAGATCCAGCTTGTCATAAATAGCCCCACCTGCTTAGCAGGTGGTCACATTAAAAAAATGACTATTCAACATCAATGTAGCTTAATCCATGCATGCACTATGAAAATTTTCATTGCATCCACAACAGTCATGTTACATTCCTTATCCAGTCCTACAAGATATCTCATACCAGAGTTCTCTTCAACACACCTGGCATTCCTCTGGTTCTCTCCATACTACTCATGGACCACATCCATGAGGCTCTCTCACTCATGTTCATATTTACTACATTCTAACACTAGATGTTCAACTGTTTCTTCTACTCCTCTGTTGCACTGCAGACACAACCATGTATTCTCCTCATTCGACCTCCATGTACGCCTACTGACACTTAATGCCTTGTATCTGATGGCAAACAAGAGTTGGCTGCCAAAACTTCCATCATATAACATTTCTAACCGTGGTAGATTCTTACTGGCATACCAAATTAAAGTAGTTTTCCCATTCATACTACGCTTCCATTTGTTCAGACCATACACTTTTGTTAGTTTTTCAATTTCTTTTTTCCACTGATTGCAATCCCATTCCAGTCCTTCAACTCCATGATTTCTCAATAACCAATCGTCCATAAGTCTAACACAAACAGTCTTCTGAATTTTCAGTTTTCTTGCACGCCCCCAGCACATTTTCTCCCAAAGACTTTCACTTAGATTCCATTCAAAAATTTGCCTAACCCACGTTTTATTCTCCATTCGCTCAATTCTCACCTTATAATTCAACACAGCCTTTACCATCCTTTCAGAAAACAGACTACACCCTAGATCCCCTCTAATACCTTCTACAGCCGTCCATTTTGGGGCGCTTAATGCAAAACGCCCTACCCTATTCAGCAGCACCTCCAACTTTTCAAGGTTTCCTCCATTCCATGCCATAACATTCATGCCAAACATTATGCTAAGTACCGCAACATATTTTTAAATTCCTCTGACATTTATACCTATTTACTCTATATTTGGCCACACTGCTTAGTCTTCCCCACCACTGCATAGCTTTTACCACTTTCTCACCTTCTGCTCTTGCACATCCATCTTCACTCAACGTACATCGCAGGTACTTATATTCCTTAGTTCTTCCTCTCTTTACTTTTCCAATATTCCCCACTATCTCTGTCAGTCTCATCACCATTTATACTCATGACTTTACTTTTATCTCCTCCAAGTTTCAACTTGAAATCTCTACAGTATCCATCCACAATTTCCAACATCATTTGCAGTTCCTGCTCTGATTCACTAACCATAATAATGTCATCAGCATACAGCAAACAACTCAGTTTCTCCTCTCCAACTTTCAGTCCAAAACCACTCATTCTCAGGCGGACTGATAATTCTTCTGTATGTAGGCCAAACAGTAAGGGAGACAGGGTACAAACAAACAAACAAACAAACAATCTGTATTTCCAATCATGTACACAGTACATAGACATTTAGTACATTGGTTTATCAAATTCTTAAGGTTAACATTTTTAGAGTAAGGATGATGGTGAGCTCCATGCGACGATCCTGGGATGTGTCCATGGGCGGGGA
Organism: Trinorchestia longiramus; assembly: GCA_006783055.1. Lineage (NCBI taxonomy): Eukaryota > Metazoa > Arthropoda > Malacostraca > Amphipoda > Talitridae > Trinorchestia > Trinorchestia longiramus. The sequence goes on from VCRD01004466.1 coordinate 6,628, forward strand.
GTTGAGGGCTTACCGATAAGTGCGAGCTCACAGCGTGAAACGAGAAACAGCTCGTATTCATTGCCGGGTTTCGAACCCGCAGAAGTCTTTCTGCACAAGCAGAGACCCGATACAGAACACGGGCCGCAGACCACTCGACTACGGTGGCTGCTGAACAACCCTGTCTCACTCCCCTTATACTCCTCACCTGTCCAATCACTAAATTTCCCAGCCTGTATACTGCACATGTATTCTCATACAAACTTTTTATGATGTTCACTACCTTCTCACTAAAATCAATTTTTCCTAGCACGTCTAGCAACCTCCTACGGTCTACTCTACGATACGCCATTTCAATATCCAAAAAGGCAAGACAAACTTTTTTATTTTCCTTCCTCTTTCTTTGAATTATTTCACTTAGAACAAACAAATTTTCTTCACCACATCTATCTCTTCTAAAACCATTCTGTTCTTCCCCATTACTCTTTGTTCTTCTACCACATATTTCAACCTTTCATTTAGGAATCCATAAAAAATCTTACTGTCAGCCAGAGCAATAGGTCTATAATTTTTTAGTTCTTTCATACTCTTATGTCCACCCTTATGCAATAAAAGTACATAACATTGATTCCACTCATCTGAAACTTTTTCCTCCATTTCTCATCAAACAAACATCTCAACATTTCAATTTACTCCCACCACTATGCTTAGAGAACTCATACGGAATTTTATCAGGACCACTTGCCTTCCCATTTTTCAATTGTTACAAAACTTTCAATCTACACACACGTAATTTCATCTTCTATTTCTAAATCACATTCCCCAATCTGAAGAGTTACTGGTTTTTCATTTATCAATGGCACATTCATTCCACCGATGTCTTCTAAGAAGGTCATAACTTCTTTCACCATTTGTCTCTGATCACTCACTATGCATCCATTAACTACTAATTCATGGGTCTGTACTTCATGACTTCTGTTATTGGCTTGTATTAAATTATACCACTCTTTAATTCCATCTGGACCCTTGTTTCTAAGACTTTCAACTTTTTGTCTCATCTTTCACTCTAGCCTCATATATCATTTATTTTACCTTCTGTTGCTCAGCTTTGTATTCATCCCATGCACCTTGCAATTCCACTTCTGCAATCCTATGTCTTACACACAATTTTCGTATATGGCGTTATTTTTATTCAATATCTTTCTTCTCATTCGTTCCTCCTTTATCTCTTTCGTAAACCACTTAGCTATTCCAATAAATCTTGTACACTTTACTTTTGCAATTATCTGCTCTGCAGTGGAATACAACAGTTTTGCCATCTTTTTGTTAAGGTCATTCACTTGATGATGCCAGCGGAGCTGAGGAGAGTCCAACATGACTCCAAGGTACTTGAATTGTTTTGTAAATTCCAATTGCTGTCCTCCCACTGCAATAGAAAGTGGGTTAATTCTTTTATTTGTAAAAAGCATGCACTTGGTTTTGTTGAAGTTTATTTTTAGACCCCATTGTTTTGACCAGTTATGAAGTGCAGTGAGCTGTTGCTGTAGGGTATCAGTTGCAATGCAAAGATTGGAGTGTTGGGTATAGAAAGCAAGATCATCGGCATACTCACAGGAGCAGATCCCTTCCTCCACTGTCATATTGTACATCATAATGTTGAGTAACAAAAATTGCAGCACCGCCCCCTGCGGAACACCACTCCTTACTCTCCTCTCTGACGAGTAGGTATCCTCCATGAACACTTTGAAGGGTCTATCCTTCAGGTACGCTTGCAGCCATCGCAACATTGTTCCCCAAACTCGGTACCGACTCAACTTGTAGAGAACTCCCATCGGCCATACTGTATCAAAAGCACTTGAAATATCAACTAAGAGGCACAGCATAATAGATTTGTTTACCAGTGTTGATCTTATTGCAGCCTCTAGCTTTGTGACTTGATCAATTGCAGACAGTCTCCTCCGGTAGCCTCCTTGCATTTTCCTGAAGACGCCCTTCTGTTCTAGGAAAAATGTGAGACGGCTAACTATTAGTTTTTCCATTAGTTTTTGTACGCAGGACAGCAAGGAAATTGGATGATATTAATCCACGTATGTTAGTGGCTTATTTGGTTTGGGTACGGGAATGATGATTGCAAGCTGCCATACTGTGGGAAGCATTCCAGATTACAGGCTTTTGTTGTATAGTTGGAGGAGCAATGTTTTGTAGTTGTCTGGCATGTGCTTTAAGTGTTCATTATGTATGTCATCATGGCCTGTAGCTGTACCCCTCATGGAGTTCAGTCCCCTGTTCAGTTCTTGTATATTAAATGGATCGTTTATTATGGAGGGAGTATCATCATTTAATGCTATATCACGAGGAATCAGAGTATGCTGAGGGAAAGGTGACGGAGATGGGGATGTCAGTCTTTCCTGGTAATGGGCAGCCAAAGCCTTTGCTTTAGAAACTGAGTCAGTGATGCATTGTTTGTTAGAATAGGCTGAGCTTTTTTACAGAAAGGGGTTTGAAGATTTTTTATGTATTTCCATATTAAAGAAGCAGAAGTGTCCGTAGTGATGCTATTGCAGAAAGAGAGCCAAGATTCTTTTTTTGTATTTTTAACCTCATGTTTCACTAAAGCCTGACAGCATTTGTATGCAATTAGGTTTACTTCTGATGGTTGATTGATTAGAACTATTTTTGCCTCTTGCTTTGCTTTCACTGCTGCAGCACATTATGAGTTCCACCAAGACTTATTATACTTAGGCCAGGTGTATTCTTTTGTTTTTTTTTGAAAACTTTGTGGCTGGACTCAATCAGATTACTTGTAAAGTTTGTAAATTCCCTCTGAAGATCATCCATTCCTTGGAACTCAGGCTGTTGCAAAGCAGCTGTCCAGTTCTCCCATGTCCAACTTCCAAATTTCCATGTTGGCCATTTTCTGAAACCTGCAGTTGATGGAGCCACTCCAATACTGGTTACAACAGGATAGTGTCACTTCCCATATTTTCTTCTGTTGTTACAGCTACTGTGGGCTAAAAATTTGCAGAGACAAAGGTCAAATCTAGTGTAGAAAATGAATTCTGGTTAACATTGTAGTGAGTTGGCAAGGAGGGAGGAGTTATTAATGATAATTAATAACAACATTTGAGCTATATCCGACCAGTGGTGTTGGCCGGCTTTGTAGGTTCCCACATTGGATGATGAGCGTTAAAATCCCCCACTACAATGCGGGCAGGTTGCAATCGATTCGTGTAGTGTATTAGCTCCCTTGTAGATACTATTTTGTTCGGGTTGTAAGCACAGAGCACAGAAAATGGAATACCGTTTTGCAAGTAAATGTTAATTCCCAGCACTTCAAGACAACTGGGGTAAAATTTTATGTTGAAGCTCAGTGTAGGTGACATCACTCCTAACAACTGCTGCCACCCCGCCACTAGCATGCGCATCTATTCTATGTATGTACATTAGATTGCTGTGTACCCAACAAAACGTGGTTCAAAATTTGGTGAAAGCCAAAACTCATACAGTCACACAATGTGAGGCTTGAGGGTTTAAAGTGTAATTTTTAGGTGACTTTATTTATTGCAAACACTTCTGCAGTTCCACTGAAATATATTTAGTTCTTTTAGTGTATCCATTTTGCTATTTTATTGGTGAATTCAGTACCATTAGGATTTTGTGAGGCTGTATTGTTGTTATGGAGTTTTACAGTTGAATTTTTAGTTCGAATCCCAGTATTGTGCTTGGTTTATTTGTGAGGGTTAGTCCATGGGAGGCAAGATTCTTGAAATTTCCTCAATAGTCTTTAGGGAGATTATATTAGAGCATTGAGATTGGTCCAGAGGTTGTTGGGAATTTTCTGTTGGAGCATGTAGAGATTGAAATTGAAATGTTTCTGCAGCAATTTTATGTACCATCTTTGCTAAATCCATCTGACTTGCAGCAGTAAATATCCTAATCAGGAGATCCAACAGCTGGTTGATGGTGACGTGTTTTTGTGCGGGTGTTTGGAGTTCATCAATGGTTTGGGTACTAACAGTCTTGGTTTTTGGTGTTTTTGGAATCTGTAGATTGCCAGAATCTGGTTGATGTCTTGACACAGTTGTGTTAGTAGGCAGCACTGATAGAGGTTGAGATGTTGGTGTTGCAGTTTTTTTAAGTATTTGCTTTACTGCATCTTTGTAAGATAACTTTTGTATTTGGCGTGTGTTTTCCACTTCTTTTGCTTGTTTCATTTTTGGTCATCCTCCATAATTGGCTGTATGATTTCCACCACAGTTGCAGCAATTTCATCCAGTGGTTGTGTTACACTCATTGCTGGTGTGGGGGCCACTGCATACAACACAGCGAGGAGCAGACCTGCAGAATGCAGCACTGTGCCCAAATCGTTGGCATTTGTAGCAATCCCACGGTTTTCCAATACATGTATTCACCCGGTATTGTTGGTAACCTATTCTGACATATGGAGGTAGACTGTTTGAATCAAAAATTACTTTAAATATTGATGTTTCGATTTTTTCCTTGCTCTTGAAGATTCGTTCTGCCACAGCTCCGTTGAATCCTGCTTCCTTCAGTGCTTCTGTTAGGTCTTCATTGGAAGTGTCCTCGCCAAAGTATCCGATAACTCCCTCAGAATTGCTCTGGCTAGCTGGAAACCAACATTTGACTTTCCAAGGGCCTATCTCCGTTATTTTCAGTAGTTCTGAAGGGTCTTTATAATGTCTATCCATGATGACAACAAGTAAATTCCTACCAAGGTTTTTGGCGATCTTGCCAATACCCCAGTTCCCAAAAGTAGAAGCTGCCCGTGCTTTAGCAAGTTTAATTTCATTTAAAAGGAAACTTTTGTTAGTGGGATTATCATCTACTGGTTGGACCAAAACCACTGTTGGCTACATGGATGTTGCATTGATTGTGTTTACTTCTCTTGGTCTTTCTCCTGGTGTGATTGAGTTGTCTTCTGAACTTGTGTGTAGACTTTCATTAAAACCCTCAAAATTTGGTATTTCAAATTGATTTTTCCAGTAGAAAGAGTAGTTCCTGTTGGTAGAGGATATTGTTTCTGGTTAAATAATTTCTGAGGTCATCATTGGTGCTTCCAAATCCAGTGGGTTTGTTTTCGTCAGTAGACCCTCTTCTTCTACATATGATGCAGTTGGAGACGTTGAAGGTGGTTGAGAAGATTCTTCCAAGGGGAGCCAGGCTTCAGATTCTCCTCCCGAAGAGGAGACAAAGCCATTGTCCTCCTTATGCCTTTTCTTCGGTATACGAGTCTAGATTTTGTTAATTCTGCTTTGATTGATCTATTTTATCTTTTTCCTTTTCTGTTAATAGACACCATGACACGCTAGTTTGCAATCGCTCCTGTCACCAAAAACTTGCAGTCAAAACGCCGGACACTTTCACAACCTCCTGTTCAATTTCTCATTCTTATCGTTAACAAAACTCCTAGGTATCTTCTTCTTCTTGTTTCACTTTTATTGGAGCTTCGGAGATGGGACCATGCAGCTCCACGCCTTCCTCCTAGGTTGGTTGGTAGAACTGGAGCCCTCCAAAAAAGGCTCCAAATAGGCTTCTGGCAAGTGTAGTGACACTCAGCCCACCAGCCTGGACTCCAGCAACTGCACTGCAGCTCAGGTTCTTGTCAAAATTTCAGTTTCTCTGTAAAAAGGTTCTTAGGTACTTGTCAAAGTTTCCACTTTCTCTGCAAGAGGTTCTTAGGTTCTTGTCACAATTTTCAGTCTCTTTGTAAAAATTCACAAAACTCATATCAGTATTAGTTCAGGAGAGTGAGGGAGTCCGTCCAATTTCCTTTTCTTTTTTAGAGATCCTCCAGCCTTCCCAAAGTGGACAGGAACTGGACTAAGACTCTTATGATGCGAAGTTGCACTCTAGACGAGGAGTCCCCACCACCGAGGACATTCTTTAAATTGAACTGCAGACCAAGACATTGAAGCAATCGTTTCAGTGGGTGACGCTGTGCTGAGTAGTTGTAACAGTTCAGAAGAAAATGTTCCACTGTCTCAACCTGTCCACATCGGCAGAGAGGCGACTCCAGTAGCTGAAAACGATGCAAATGAGCTGCTACACCCACATGACCCAGGTGAAGACGACTGATGGCACAATCAACCCAGCGGCACGGGTGCTCTCTTCTCACTGGGGTGGCTGGGGATTCAGTGTGAACGGCCAAAAACCGGCCCTTACCTGTAGACTCCATTAATTGGACCCAGTTCTGCATCCAGTACTCCGAGAAGCTGTTGTAGAGCTGTTTGATTGACTCATCATAACAAAGGTAAGTCCAAACTGTCTTGTTATTTTCATTATTGAGAACAGCAGCTCGATCTGCAGCCTCATTTCCCCTTACGCCGCAATGTCCCCTTACCCATTGGAAGCATACTTTGGAAACTTGCTGTCTTTGAGATGCCAACTTCTAGATATCATACACAATGTGGCGGTAGTTAGGGTTCCAGATATTTTTTAACATGTGAAGGGCTGACTGAGAGTCTGATAGAATAACAATGCCTTTGTTATGTAGAGCAGGGTGTTTGTTGGCAAAAGTCAAGGCTTGGTGAATACCGAACAGTTCTGCCCCCAGTGCTGTATGAGCTGCATTTAGCTTCCAACCCACTGCTTGTGCCAATGAAGGCACAAACAGTGCTGCCGCTGTGGAACCTGATGACAGCTTTGAGCCATCAGTGAAAATTTGTGTGAATCCACTATATTTTGCATTCAAGTCCTCTTGCATAATAGCTTCATTTACTGCTTCTTGCCCATGGTATGCTGTTCTACATGGAGCATCGACTGAGATGAAATTAGGAAAGTTATTCCAAGGTGGCACTCGGGACAGGGTTCCTGTTCGGACTCTACGTGGGATGAGTGCGTTCATTGAGACTAAGACTTGTCTTGCTTGGGTCTCAAATACTGTTTGTTGCCCTCTCCTTGATAGTCCCAGCTGCTTCAGAGTATAGTCATGGTTTCCTCTATTCATGAGACGGATATACCGGCGAGCTGTCAGCAATTGGAGCTGTAGCTCCAGTGGGGGTATCCTTGACTCCACCTCCAGGGACAAAATTAGGCTGGTTTTTCTCACTCCCAATATGTTGCGTAACGCCGTATTTTGAATGACGGTAAGTTTTTTGAGGCTGCTTGACCGTAGCATTCCCCAGGCAGGCCATCCGTACTCTAGCTTGCTTTTGGTAAATGCTATATACACCCGTCGAAGAAGCAAGCGAGATGCACCCCAGCGTGCCGCTGACAGGGCTCGCAGCACTTGTAACCTTTTCCGAAGGTCCCCCACTAGATTTCCCATATGAGCTGCAAATGTGAGTCTTGGGGCATCAAAGACAATCCCCAACACCCTGTGGCAAGTTACGTTTCGCACCACTGAATTGTTCAATCGCAGTATTACATCAGGTATGCTGTGTTTCTTAGTGAAGATTTGTTGTGAACATTTTGCTGGGTTCACTATCAGTTTCCATTTTTTAAACCATGCTGCTAGACTGTCCAAGTAGCTTTGAAGGCAAGCTCTCACTTCTGTTAGAGTGTCTCCTTTTGAGAGTATGGTGATATCATCTGCATATATGATTAGTTGTACCCCATCGGCAACTGGCCGGTCTGACAACATGATGTTAAAAAGCAGTGGGCTAAGAACTGCTCCCTGTGGGAGTCCCCATGTGATAGACACACCCTCTGATTACACAGCCCCCAAACTCACAGAAGCGGTTCGCCCCGTCAAATAGTTTTTGAGCCACTTCACGTAAGTTTTCGCCAACCCTGATGCTATCAGCTTGTAGATTATTCCTTCATGCCATACACTGTCATAAGCACCATCTAAGTCCAAGTATACTGCTACGCATATTTGCTTCCTGGAGAAGGTATTGACAATGAAGTCTATAGCAATGAGTAAAGAGTCCATTTTGCTCTTTCCCATCCGAAATCCTGCTTGCTCCCCAAGCAACAGGTTATTAGTTTCCACCCAATACTCTAATCTTCTCTGGATCATACGTTCCATCAGCTTACCAATGCACGAGAGCAGGCATATAGGTCTATAGGAGGAAACTTGCTCTGGGTCCTTTCCAGGTTTCAGAATTGGGAGCCATATTCCCCATTTCCATCCTGGAGGGACACACCCAGTATACAGGCTTGTGTTATAAACACATAGCAGTTCCTTTTTCCAGTTTAGGGGCAACTTCTGCAAAAATCTATCATACACTCCATCCTATCTAGGAGCTTTATTTTTAAGTGCTGACAAAGAAGAATTCAATTCTTCCATGGTAAGACATGGGACTTCCCTTGACTCTTCTGTCTCAAAGTAGTTGGTATTATTGACCCAAATGCTCTCGTCACTTCCCGTGGTAGCTGTGGTCGGACTATGTCTCCTGAAGTGCTTGGAAAATATCTTTGCTTTTTCTAATGCTGTTGCATGTGGCCCTGCAACTGGATAATTTGGCATGCTTGCCCTCCCAATGATGCTTCGGATGCACCGCCAGACTGATGCGCTGGGAGAAGAACAAGTGAGAGCACCCACATACTGGGCAAAACTATTTCGTTTTTTGAGTAGGATGGTTCTCTTTGCTACCGCTTCAAGGTGCTTGTATCATATCAGGTTTTCTTGTGAAGGACAGCGAAAAAGTTGCCCCTTAGCACGTCTGCGCTGAGCTACTGCTTTTGAGCAGGCTGTATCCCACCCTGTTGTATCCAGTTCTGCCAGTTGACATAGGCACAGACTTTTCTGCAGCAGAGTTTATGGCATCCAGTAGGGAGTCGTTGCCCATAATAGCATTGCACGGGCCAACATGCGTTTGGACTGTGTGAGCATTCAAGTGTGAGGTCCACTTTGTCCAGTCCGCAGCTCCAAGTTTCCAATGCTGTGCTGCCCCCATGGGATGCTTCACTGGAACTACTCCCAAGGTACAGATCACTGGGAAGTGGTCGCTTCCAAGATCTGACCCAGTTCTCACTTCACTGGTCCTCACCAAGTTATGAGTGGCAAAAAATAAGTCCAGTGTTGATGCTGTTCCTACTCTTCTGTCTATGTAGGTGGGGGGATCATTATTTATTATACCTACTGGAAAGGTATCCAGCATCTCTTCCAAGGCTCGACCAGCAGGATTAGTTCGGGATCGTTCATCCCAGAGAGGTGAATGTGCATTAAAGTCCCCAAGAAAAAGGAATGTGTGGTTTAGCTGTTGTAGGTAATGTCTGAGTTCTGAAAGTGAGAAGGGTTGACTAGGATTATGCACATTTATGATGTCTATGAGGCCTGAGGCTGTGTTCAAGGTTACTCTCTGCAACTCCAGGTTCCCATCAAATGGCTCCAGTCTTAAATGGTAAATTGGAATATCCAGCCTCACCAATATGGCTAGGCCTCCTCCTCTCACTCCACCCACTCGTGGACA